>VDFB02191043.1:0-33435 GCA_007258455.2 Sequoia sempervirens | reverse complement strand
TAAAACAAGAGCTGCAGAGCAGCGAAGTTCCTGCCAGAAAGTTTTAGAATAGTTTTGTTTGTATATGCTGAGTTTGTTGTGTTTTAGAAACAATTGGTTAAGATAAAGCAATTGTCACCTAAATTTAAGAATTTTATCATTGATAGAGTCAACTTAGTCTTCCATTAGAAAAAGGGCCCTTATAACAAAATAATTTTGCTCACTTTAAGATTCTGAGATGTGGTTGTGTTTTTAGGCCATGAAGAAAGCGTAAGCATACATGATAAAAATAGTTTTTTTCTTAAATTCTCTTTACATTTCATTTTTTGTTATTTTTGTTGTAGAATTTAGATGGGTAGTTTTCTAGTTGAAAATGATTTTTTGAGAAAAGAGCATTTTAAAAAGAAACAAGTTGATCTTAAAACTAAGCCAAAGGTTAACCCAAAAGAGGGGTAGATATGCAAAAAAATTTAAAATGAGGACAAAAAAAACAATTGAATTTAACCAAAATTATTATCAAATGCTTAAGTTAAGGTCACATCATAAGCAAATGCAATAGATTAATCAATTCAATTAAACAAACAGAGATTAATTATTTGCAAAATAAATACATATTTTATAGTAGATCTTACCAGTCAAATTAGCGATAGGGATATTTTTACAAAATAGAAAAAGATCAGTGGATTCTTGATTTACTGGTGAAGTTTATTAACTTTTAATGAGATCATAGGGATATTTTTTTCCTGAAGTGTAAGGTTGTCATATCATAAGAACAATTTTGGTGGAATGGCTACCACTCATTCCTTAACTTTCAATAAAAAAGATTTCAGCCTAAGACTCAAGTTCTCATATCTAATAAAAAAACAATCATGTGGATGATATAAAATCCTCCATTAAAAAGAAAAGAAAATAAAAATATAGAACTATGGAAGAGTTAGATTAAATGACAAAATCAATATTCAAAAAATCATTTGATTTGAAATAGCCTAGGCAGTTGCTTTAACTTTTTCTTTTATTGGGAAGATAAACTTTGGGGATATTTTTGCAAACCCTAAGTATTTGGTTCAAGAATCATGGACTTCCTTTAGTTTGGTTGTGTGAAATTTATCTTTGATCATTTCAATTCAATTAAATTTTTTGCAAAAATTCATAAATTTATAAATGGATATCAATGTTAAAGTGAAAGTGTGAATGGAAAAAATAAAACAATTGTCATCATATTTATCATTTGGGTCATCAAACTAACTATTTACATTGTTCCTATAATAGTTATGGTAGGTTGAATATTGGCGTGCTTAGAAAGTGCCTCAGCATTCCTGTTGATCCATGTTAAATAAAAAACACTTTTCAATCAAGTGTTGAACCTGCACAAACACCATGACAACCCAGAAAAGGTTTGATATGCGCACAACATATTTATAATCCAAAGTAAATGGAAGTTAAGTGCTTGACCAAATGAATATATGAAGTAGATTCATTGTTGGTATTCCTGTCCAAAAAAAAATTGAACCGCTTTGGTATACGAGTATCGTAAGCATGAAAAGGAAGCACGTTTGGTCCTGTAGAATCTTCAACATATACATTCTTCTGCGGGTGGAGAGAAGGATAATTTGGAAAACAAGATAATGGATTGAACTGAAGGGGTCCCCTACTGGTACAAAAACCTGGGTTTGAGAAATTTACATTGTTGAATTTGCAGAGCAAAAGCAGTGATGTTTTCCCATTGCTTTGAATGAATGTAAAATGAAGATATCAAATCCATTAAAAACTATTTAAAAAACTGTTTGTAATCACCATTACTAACTGACAGCCAGTAAGGATGTCAATTTAAATGCAACAGGTTTTGATTGACACATATTTTTCCTTTCACTACTTTCAATTATAGTGTGTAATTACCAAAAATTAATCAAGTAAAAAATATAGTTTGAATATATAGATATATTTATTTCACAAAAAAAAAAATTCAAAAAATTAGCATAGTTGAATTTATTAATATTAGTATACCTATTTTAGAAAAACCTATGTAAGAAACATTGAGAGCATTTTAAAATAATTTTAAAAATTTAAATAACAACTTATTATTTTATCTCAATCTCAAAATATTAATCTTTTGCATGTGATTGTTAATTTCATTTTTGAAAAAGCCATCATTCATTATTTTCATTTATATTCAATATTATATATTTATTTTCTATTTTTTAAAAATTTCATTTGTAGACATTAATATATTTTAAAATTCTAATGTATTTTTATTAAAAGAGTAAATCATTTTTCTACTAAATATAAAGTAATTGACTTGGATATATTTTTGATAAATTAAAATAGAAATTTATTTATTTATTTTTATATTGATTGTAGCTTTAAATATATGTCCAATGTACTTTGGTTTTATAGAAAATATATTTCTTCATAAAAAAAGATATCTAAATTTAAATTGCAGTATTACAAAAGGAAAGTAATATTAGTATACCTGTTTTAGAAAAATCTATGTATGAAATAATGAGAGCATTTCGCTTAAACATGTTTTCTGCTTAAATTTGAGTGGAGTGATGTTATGCAAATTTTTATTAATTATGAGAAATGGATAATTTCAAAATTTTCCCTATTTTAATGCAAACAAGTAAATAAATGAATAGAATAGAAATATAACAAGTAACTAATTTTGAAGAGTTCAAAAAAATTATTAAAAATTAGCTAAATATATATTTTTTATTATAGCCTTTGTGGCAGAAAAACCTTTAAAAACCTGCGATAAAAAGTTTATGCTCCCGCCCTTATCGCTCAAAACCTTTATGCCAATTATATTGCAGAAAATTAATTTTGGATAAATGTTTTGTTATATATTTTGCAAGTTTACTTTAACAATATACAATATTTTGTCAAATAAGAAAATAAGTTGAATTCTCATTTGTTAAAAACAAAGTTATTAATAACTAGTTAACAAAACACCGTGCCTATAGTTCCTTGGCAGGAACTAAAAACATAGAATATCTTGTTATAGTGGAAATTGAAAGAGAAGATTAAAAAAAGGTCATCTACAAATTTAAAATATACATCTTTATCTAGCCCGAGTTGGCATGTGCCATTCCATGTAAGTTTTAAAAATAGGGAAAAAAATATGCAATTCATTGCATGAATAATTTTCAAGGGCATAATCTCACAATAGTTTTTGTTCTTATAGATGACTAAAATGGAAGTGATTGAATTGGACATTTGACTTTTCCCCTATTTTTTTCTGATAAATCAATTAACCTTTATTAGTATAATCCCAGTCTCTACCAAAAAAAAGGGCATTTGAAATAAATAATGAACATCCAACAAAGTATAGCAAAAATAAATAAGATTTAAGCTAGTAGCAGTTACAAGTTTCATGTTATATTTATATATAAATTTTGTGACCATACATTTTTAGAATCAAGTTTAGGAAAAAAATCCATGCAGTTAAAATAATATTATCGATTAAAATTTATATATATAAAATGGTTTTTATAATATTGATTATTCTTATAAAATTTGGTAAAATTACATTTAATTTTTGAATAATATATTTTTTCAATTAACAAATTAATCAAATTAACATGAATCTAATATACGAATAGGTATTAAATAGAACATTTTTTTGATCTCAGAATAGATATTAGAAATTATTCGCTGATTTAAAGTAAAAATATAAAGATCCAACAACTACAAGTACTATACACTCAATGATTTATTCCACCACCTTTATTGTCTAAAGATGCATTACCTCTCCATCTTGTTACTAGAGAAGACTAGACAAAAATTCACTAATCAATATGTCTAACTATTTAACGCATATAGTATGAGCACAATGCATCATTTCCCAATTATAATGACCATTTTACTATTTATTCCTTGTACTTATAACATTAATTATATTATCAATTAATGTTCAACTATAAACACACATTAATCAAACACAATTTTACTCGAAATTTTATTTATATGAAACAATTATTTGTGATAAAAAAACTATTCATTGATTAATAATTAAGATGTTCCTTCTACCTACAAGTCACATGGTGGAAGAAAAAACTCCATCAATCCACTAATACCCGTTGAATTTTAAAAAGGGAAAACACAACACTAAACACTAAAGTGCACGAAAATGTTAAAAACTTGAAAATTAAACATAGTATGCTTAATCTCTAAGTGAGTAGCCAACTATAGATAAAAATGGTCCTCCATCCTTTCATCCCTTCAATCTTATATGAGATTTACTATTATTATTTATTAATTATAAGAATACAACCAACGAATGGAATTTAAAAATAAGCTATATATTTTGACCGATAATGTATTTATTATCATTCGGATTTATATCTACAAGTAATAATAAACCTTAAAAGTTATTTACTTGTCTCTAAAAAGTTGGTTGAAGCATGCACTTAGGGATGTTTAAATTTTAATATTTTAGACCCATCATAATTATTTTTCCAATTCATCTACCACGTAGTGATAATTTTAAATCCAAAAATCTATGTTTCAATATACTTTTGTAGATGAAAAATAAATAAATCAAACTTTATGACCTTCACCAAAATTTGGTAGCAATACCTTTCTTCTTGGGCTGACTTATTAAACGTGATAGGATGAATAAAAATACCTATTTTTCTCCATAGACCTTGGTTCCATTAAACATTTAAATAACATCTAAAAATATTATATTCATTAATGTTTGTGTGTGTGTGTGTTTGTATCACCTCAAAACATTAAGAATAGTTTAATACACATGATAATAACTAGATAGTCTTAACAAACACATAGTTTCTACTAGAGTAATGGTGAATTGATAGGTATCAAATTTTGTTAGTAAAAGTCAAAAAATATTTTGGAAACGAGAGATACAATGAAAATTGCTATATAATCTCAATAATATAAAATTATAGAATGATACGATGAAAATAGACGTGGATGAAAGCCCTAATGCATAAAATATTATGCCATGTTTCTAAATCATATGAATAGAGGAATATAAGATGAATATATGTTAATCAAACCATATACTAAGAACTATAGCACCGCAAAGATTTCACACTAAGAACATAGCTTACTAGTTCACTACAATGTAATACCTAAAGAATTTCATTACAAAATAACAATAAATTACATAGAGAAATAATTATATGAAACATGTTTATAGTCCCAAAGATAAGTTCCTAAACTTTACATTGAATTTAATATGCAGTTTGAATCCATACAATCATAACCCTCAACAACATTATGAGACATTAGCTCTCAAAAGATATATTAAAAAATAAGAAAATTAAGATATACAAAGAAGAAAAGGGAAATATTATTCAATAAAATTATGATAATTTACCACTAATAAGTCATAATAATTGAGAAATAGGCTCAAATATTAATAAAAATGAAAATGTTAATTCTATATGAAAATAAAAATAGCACCATGTCAATTTCAATGTGGAACATAATGAAAAGATGACAATTATGTAAAAGTGTCCGGAGTTTCCATGGCAGAAAATCATAATTTGGTAATTGGATTCACAAAAGCTCCATGCAGCCTGGTTTTATCGTTTGCAGCAATTAGGATCTGGAATGTTGCCTGAACAGTTAGTACATGACGCCAACATCTCAACAATTTCAAGCAGATTATCAATTGATTTATTGTTGGTCATGCCTGAATTTGTATTCATTTTTTCCTTCGGGATAGATCGAGCAGAGACCGCTAGAGAAGACATAACGTTGAGCACAAGCAGCACTACCATAATTTTCAGAAGCATTGATCTCGCCATACTAACTGCCAAACCTTATCTAATATAAAGAATGTGTTCGGTTTACTAATAAAGGAAGAAAAGCTGGGTGAATATCTTAAGTGATACAGAGCAAAGATCGAGAATGGCTATGGATAAAGAAAGTAAATCATATATAGAGAGAGACATACGACGGAGCGGAAGCGTATGAATAGGTCAAAATTGAAATTCGCTCAGGAAAGGTGATATTCAAAGTAAAAGCGTAGAAGATGCAGCGAAACGTACTTTTCTTGGGTGATACAGAGCGAAGATCGAGAATTGCGATCGACAAATGGAGGAGGCGGTACTTATAGAGGAAGACAACGGATGTACAAGCGTATTAATAGGTCAATATTGAAATCCGCTAAGAGTAGTGATATTCAAAGTAAACTATGGCGTCTCCCCAGCCAGCAGAATGCAGGTTTGACTGTATTTATTAATTAATTGAAAATAAAAAATGTGTTCACTTTTATTTTCAATTAATTAATTTAAATACAGACAAATGTGCATTCTATTAGTTGTGTAGACAATATTCAATTCAAGATGAGGTAAAAGAATTTTTCTGGTCTTTAATGGTGCTTTTATTTTAATAAGGGACTCGTTTTATTTGGACCAAACATTAAAATTAGTGCTTGGAGGAAAGGTATACTACCATTAAGAGGTTTGAAACGTCAAGAAAGGAAAGAGGAAATTGTGGACAATGGATGAAATGGATGCTAGGAGGGAAAACTCTAAAGTTATGATATGTAAAAATAAAATGTATTTGATTCAAATTACAATCTTCACTATATTCTCAAAAACTTTCAAGAATTTGTAAGATATAACACATGCTTCATAAAGAATCAAATATTTGTCCTAAAAATAATTAGGAAGTGAAAATAACCATTCTCCTCACAGTTGTTTTAAAAGAAAACAACCCCACTCACAAAATTTTCTACGCTCAAAGGAACTCAATGAAATCAATGGCTCTTTGATTGTCTATAAAGATCTTGAGTATATTTTTGAAGACATATGAATGAATCAATGTGGATTGGCTTCAACAACTTTTTGCTTTAGTCCCAGTTTTAGCCCTCTTTTAGTCTTAAAGCATACTAAACTTGCAATTTGCATACTTTGACAGATTCCTTGTTTTAGCTTTGTTTTCTTAGCTCTTCGATGCCTATGTCATCTTATCCTCAGCTTTGTTTTTATTTCCTTTATCTAGTTTCTATCCTTAGCCTAGTCGCGGTTTTGAAATCTCCTTTAAATAGAGGTTATTTGTAACAGATTTACATATACAGTTCAATACAATACATTTGAATACAATTACAGTTTATTATTTCTTTCATTTTCTATTCAAAATATTTATCTTAATTTTCAATATAGTGTTAGTGAAATATTATAAGTTTCATTCTTCAATTTTGCCTCAATCTCGACTTGGGTCTTTATAAAATAGAAGGATGGTGTTTTCTTAAAAAAAAATTGAATGCAACCAAGTTAAAACTGAACCAATACATGTGACTGTCATTCAGAACACCGTTAATAATTTTTTTGACCATTGAGAATTAAAAGCAGTAGTAAGTGTGATGTTAGCATTACCATTTTGGTTGACATAACAAAGGCCAAGTGAGATGTATAAAATCCTCTGCATATGCATTCAAATGTCTCGCACAACAAATGCAATCAAATGGATTCTCACCCTTTGCTCAAACCTATGCTTAGTTGGAGTTTGTGTCCCTCAACACCTCCCTACCTCATGTGTTCACTACAGATTTCAATGTCATGCTTCCTTTCCCTGCACATAGCTAATTTGGCATTCGAAAAATTCACCGCCAGCAATTCACCATTTGAAAATTCACCGTCAACAATTCATCATGGGAAAATTCATCGGTATGAAAAATTCACCTAAGTAAAATTCACCACCAGTAATTCACCGCCATGGAAAATTAATCGCAAACTTTTAATGCGATGAAATGAATTTTCCATGGCGGTGAATTGTTGGTGATGAATTTTCCCTGAGGTGAATTTTTCATGGCGGTGAATTTTTCTGTGGTGAATTGTTGGTCGTGAATTATCCGGTTGCCATGGTAGTGAATTGTTGGTGGCGAGTTTTCCTTGAGGTGAATTTGTCATGGCGACCTGAATTTGTCATGGCAGTGAATTTGTCATGGCGGTGAATTTGCTGGTGGTGAATTTTCCTTGAGGTGAATTTGTCACGGCGGTGAATTTTCTTGCGATGAATTATCGATGGTGAACTTTCCATTAGTGAATTTTTGACAGCGAATTCTTCTAGAACCATCTAATTTATCTCAAACGCCAAGATTTTATTTTTATCATCGCCTACTTGATACCATATGAAGGCGATGAATAGTCGATTATCTATTGAATGTAAGTGAATCATTTTTATATAGGAATGGATATAGTTACTCCAACTGTAACTGTCGGTAACTATAGGGAGAATTGTATAACCACAAGCAATGTAATATGCTAACACAAACATACTTAATAGATTTATAAGAGGTGAGCCAATATGGATTTCTAATGAGTGAGTAATGTGTTTAGAAAGAAATTTGATTTATCAAATTTAGTTTTAAGAAGTTTCTTAATAAAAATTTGAACCACTATGTAACTATAGTGTCATATGCAACAAAGAGAATATATATTTTGATAGTTACTATTGATATCATAAAGGCCTAATTTATTGCTAATAAAGAATATTTCTTACCTTCCACTAGTTATCCATCTCATTTGTATGTGGCCTTCCTTGTCTTGAAATACCAACTTAGCCATATTGAAATAATAACTAAAGATCCAATAGTATTTAAACAACTCATTTGTAAGCCATAGTCAAAGGAAAGAAATTTTATTTGAATCACATAATTATTAAATATTAACAATTTTTGGAGATTTAATACACCTTTTTTGAAATGCACCAATAGCACTCTAGTATATGAGTCATATCCTTGTTGGTTAGGGTTGATGTTAAAATAAATACTACCCATCCACATGACATGAGACATAGTTGATAGATGAAAGTTGATAAGTTTGATCCCCCAAAGACAAAGACTACCTAGAAGACCAAATATCTATAAAATATCTTACATAGTGAGTTTGTAGCATTTGGGTATATTTTATTGCTAACATTCTACGAGATGTATTTAATGAAGATCAAGTGTCGTGACATTTCCCAGGAAACCAACCACTGCAATGTAAATAACATGTTTCGCATAAACCAATTATAAATTTGAGAGGCTTGTATTTCATGAAGAACAACTACAATGACATTTCCTCAGAGCCCAACCACTACAATGCAAAGAAACTATTTTACATAAACCAATTATAAATTTCAGGAGAGAACTCTCAAATTACACATGTCACTTTTATGAATAAATTACCTTCTTCAACCTCACCAAGAGGTCTATATGTGTGCCTAATGTCCCTTAGCATAGAAGTAATTTGAACCATCAACTTTGCATGGAATAAAGAACTCACAAAGAGTGGAGTTCTAAAATAACATGGCCTAGCAAATTCTTTACAAGGTTTATTGGGAGCGTAGGAGGGTTTCGATTGTAAAAACAATATTTACTTGTGGTTTTAAGTAGTGTTATGATGAAAATGAACTACTATAGTTGAGACACTAGAAGACAAGTTATTACGACTCTCAACATTGTTGAGCTTATGGCTTTTATTGGGCCCATTATAGCCACCTTTTGGCTACCAACATTAATCAAAATGTCTCTACATACCTAAATGGTTCATACACTAGCTTGAGGGCTAGTTTAGGTTTGTAAGTGATGAGAGAACAATCTTTGATTTTATATTTAGAGGATTGGTAGCTAAAACATGTATTTAAAATTTACTAATATATAGAAGATGGCAACATGGTGCATGTTACAGATGTGCATAGCATAGTTTCACTTAAATATTGAGATAGGTCTATTTCCACATAGATCCTATGTGAATGAGCTAAATAAAACATGTACTTTTCAACACATAACATCCTCTTAAATGAGAAAATAACATAGATTAATATTAAATAAAAAATCAAAGGTAAACCAAAAATTCGGCCCACATTTGTCCTTGACTATTTTTAAACATAACCCAGTTTAGCAATCAAAGTTATATTTTGACCAATAAAAATAGAGCAAATATTTACCACCTTTTGATTTGAATGATGTATACGACTGCTATCGACTATTTGATCATTAAATTAAATGATATTTAAATAAAATGCATACACCTTAATACCCGAATAATATAACAACAAAATCCTTTTGACTTGCAACATATTTATCAATAGGGCAACTTCTTACCTTTTAAAGTTTATGACCATTTCAACAAGATTTTATACATATATTATAAATCCTTTTCACTCTAACACGCCATTGTGTGAGTTCAAACTTTTGAATGGGTCCTTTTACGAATTACAATAGTCAACAATTCGGATCGTTGTCTATCCGTGACTTCCCACTGTAAATATATTGCATTATATATTCTCTAGTTTCCATATGAAATATATTCCATCTTCATTCGATCTCTCCAGGTACATCACATTTCACCATATCCCATCCACCCAGCTTTTCCTTGTGCCGAGTTATTCAACGCGAACAATTTTCTTTTCTAAGGACGCTCTCCAGCAGCAAATATGGCAGGATCAATGTTTATGAGAACCATGACAGTGCTTCTTCTTCTAGCCGTTATGTTTTCCCTGCAAGTTTCTGCTCGATACAACCTTAAGACTAATGTAAATACAAATGCAGATATTAGCTACAACAAAGCAACTAGTTATCTGTTCCAAGTTGTGGAGAGGTTACCATCATGTACCAACTGCGCAAGCTATATTCCAAATTCTAACTGCTGCAAACAATAAAACAGGGCAGCGTATGGGAAACCCAACGTTCAGGCTCATATGTACTGTAACACTGATATGCCAGTCGAAAAAAAATCATTTTCTTCTTCTAAAAAATCTGAGAGATGCTTTTAATTTAACTTTTATCTTGTATAATCTGCACTGGTAAAAGAGCAATATAAATTATTCTCTTCCAGTCTTCACTGCTACTGCTACTTTTCACAGCTCCAATTTTCAAGATTGAAACTTATGTAATAAGGTTCAGGTTAAGTTTGTGTTCATGTTTGAGAATAATAAAATTAGAATGAAATTTAGCAGAGAGATTATTTAGAAATCAAAGGATATATGGAGCCATCGAACACTCCTGAGCAGCTAGATCAGACCGTCGATTGACAGAAATGCCGGATGGGGGACTGTATAATAAAAAAGCTTAGAATTTCTTGCTATAGTGGAAATCTACAAATTTTAAATATACATCTTTATCTAGGTGTCAGTTGACGTGTGCCATCCAAGGTCAATTTTAAAAAAGGGAAAAAGAAGAGGCAATCCATTTCTTGCATAATCTCACAATAGTTTTTTTCTTACAGATGACTAAAAATTGTAGTGACTGAATTGGACATTTGACTTTTCTCTTTTTTTTTCTAAATATTAAACCTAATTTATAATCTATGGGACCTTGATATTATATTTTAAGGTGATAAGTCAATTAATCTTTATTCGTATAATACCAGCCTCTAACAAAAAGAGCGCTTGGAATAAATTATGAACATCCAACAAAGCAAAACAAAAAAAAATTAAACTAGATGAAGTTACACGTCAGGAAAATAATCCATGCTACTAAAATAATATTATCTATTAAAATTTATGCATATAAAATGGTTTGTATAATGTTTATTATTCTTATAAAATTTGATAAAATCACATTCAATTTTTGAATAATATATATTTTCAACTAATAGATTATTCAAATTGACATGAATCTAATATACCAATAGATATTAAATAAAAAAAATTGGATCCCAAGATATACATTAGAAATTATTCTTTGATTTAAAGAGAAATTTTAAAGATCCAACAACTACAAGTACTATACACCCAATGATTTATTCCACCACCTTTTATCATCTAAAGATGCATTACCTCTTAATCATGTTACTAGAGATGACTACACAAAAATTCACCACTCAATATGTCTAACTAAATAACCAATATATAAGCACAATGCATCATTTCTCAATTATAATGGCCATTTTCCTATTAATTCCTTGTACTTATAGCATTAGTTATATTATCAATTAATGTTCAACTATACACACACATTAATCAAACATATTTTTACTCAAAAATTTATTTATATTCATTAATTAGTCATGAAGATGTTCCTTCTACCTACAAGTCATAAGGTGGAAGAAAAAACTCCACCAATCAACTAATCCCCATAAAATTTTAAAACGAGAAATGAAATATGGAACACAACCCTAAACACTAATATGTAAAGAAAGCTAAAAACATAAAAATTAAACAAGAAAATAAAACACAGTATGCTTACAAAAAGTTATACTCAAGTATTTTATCTAATCTCTAAGTGAGTAGCCAACTATAGATAAAAATGGTCTTCCATCCTTTGATCCCTTGAATCTTATATGATAGATTTAGTATTATTATTTATTAATATTAAGAAGACAAGTAGTGGATGGAATTAAAAAATAAGTTGTATATTTTGACTGAAAATGCATTTATTGTCATTTGGATATTATATCTACAAGTAATAATCAACCTAAAAAGTTATTTACTTCTCTTTGAAAAAGGGGTTGAAAGCATGCACTTAGTGATGCTTAAATTATACTATTTTGGACCCACCATAATTATTTTTCCAATTGATCTACCGTGTAATGATAATTTTAAATCCAAACACCTATGTTTCAATATACTTTTGTATGATAAAAAATAAATAAATCAAACTTTATAACCTTCACCAAAATTTTGTAGCAATACCTTTCTTCTTGGGTTGACTTATTAAACATGATAGGATGAATAAATATACCTATATTTTTTCCATAGACCTTGATTCAATTAAACATTTAAATAGCATCTAAAAATATTATAATCATTAATTTGTGTGAGTGTATGTGTGTGTGTGTGTACGCGCCATGCGTGTGTAGCACCTCAAAACATTAAGAATATTTTTCAATACAAAGATAATAACTAGATATTCTTAACAACCACATAGTTTCTACTAGAGTAATGGTGAGTTGATAGGTATCAAACTTTGTCAATCAAAGTCAAAAAATATTTTAAAAATGAGAGATACAATAAAAATTGCTATATTGTATCAACTAGCGCTTGCACCTCAACGAGGTACAATGGTTACACCGATAGATATACTTTGTCAATATATTGAAAGAGGGGAAAAAATCGTAAGAAAATGTAAATTCTTTTTTAATTTGTGTGATCTTTCCTATTTATTCCAAGTTGTCTCCTCACAGTATGGAGGAGATCAGACCAAAGAAATGCCCACTGCATAGAAACTTTAAGTTTTAATCCAATAAAATATAATTAGCCTTGGATTTCTCCTCTTTTCATTCTCTATTTTGATAACCCTCTATCAAAATTTTGGGAAAAGCTGGGCAATTACTTCTTTAATGATTTCCCATTATTTATGCTTGATGGGCGCCATAACCAATTCACGAGCTCAAATGGGTAATCCATAACCTGCTCAAAATCTCTCATTTGATGCATGCAAGGAGAATCAAGGCAATTGTTGTGGACTCTGGACTTACTCATGCTAATCTACTCGCCCTTCCAACTCATTTCACCTAGGTTGACCATATTTCTACATGATTTATAATTGCTTTTCCCAAATCCTTTGCAAGGCTGCTCAAACTTCAAATTATCCTAGAGATAGAAATTGCATCGACTCTTTGTCAATCTTCATTCTAAATCACTACTCAATCCCAATTATTGTTTTAAAATGTATCTTTTACACTTACCATCATAGATTAAATCCAAGTATATTTCCTGCACAACGATGAGATAGCAGAACCATAGATGCTATTGGAAATATCATAGAAAAGACCTCCATGTATCATTATGCTTGAAACCATTTTCAAATAGCTACAATAGTTCACATGTAGACATATGATTTCTACAGTCCACCATCATAGATTAAATACAGATATATTGCCTGAACAACAATGAGACAGCAAAACCATAGATGGTATTGGCAATATCACAAAAAGACCTCCATGTATCATTATGCTTGAAACCATTTTCAAATAGTGACAATAGTTCACATGTAGAATATGATTTCCACAGTCCATAATGATAGACCATGAAACTTCTGGATTTAACTAAATTTTTTTTCTCAACATTTCGGATCAAACTTCATAATCCAACATCAGAAGAGCAGGACAAGAAAAGAGAATTTAAAAGTTTATCCATGAAAAAATTAGCATTTTATCATTGAAAAATATGAATAAAAATTGTTGATTCTCTGATTTTAAAATCAAAAACACCTAAGAAAAAAAGGATATTTGGTGAAAGGATTCACAACCTGCACATAAAATTATCCAGTTACAATCTATTTTTTTAACATATTTTATTCCAAAACAGAGTCATTGAAACATAATATTAAAAGAGTATAATCTATATTACCGTGGTCGAGAGAGCTATTTTGGAAGCTACAAAAGTAGCGGACATATTAAATGTAAACTGAGACTGTGTTGCATCTCCGAACATCATATAGCCCATGCATGACAGCAACGGCCACGCACATAGTTGTGCATATGAGAAAGCTGCAAACTCTTCATTTAGCAACAACATTGGAAAGCAAAAAGCGTATAGTATTTGAGGATAAACAAAACAAATATACCAAAAATAGGGGTTGGATCTGTGATCTAGGCACTTCAGATTCTAGTCCACAACTAAACAACTATTTAGGAAAACATTAGGAAAACATACTGAAATAGGAAATTATAAATCAAGCTCATCTAGATACCTTGTTATGAGAACAAGATTAAATTGTGAGTGATTTTTCATTGATGTGTAGATATTTGGGTAAACAGCATGGCCAGAATAGCAATATCCATATAGACCAATTGCTATTGGAAAATTGGTGACATTCAAGAGAGTGCCTTTATGGTGAATCCCAATTTCGTCCACTATTGCAAGCCAAAATAAACAGATTACTACCAATAATGAAGCTATCACTCCACCGGCTGCATCACCAAATCAAATCAAATCATCAGGTGATTACCATATTAGAGGCATTAAATAGAATGTTATTAATTACTGTAAATAGACTAATATAATGTAGCAGAAATATAAGATAGAATGCTTAAATCTCGAAGCCAAACAGTAAGAAGAACAGAAGTGCGGTGATCATTGCAAACGACTGGTGGGAAGTAAGGCGGAATCCAGCAAAATCAAGGTGTGCATTTGGAAATAAACATGATAGATTTTCACTTTCAAGAATTATATATTCTACACAACAAGCCTGCACAATGACCACGTGTTTTATGTCATATATATAATTTAGACAAACACTTCCAATAACAATTTAGAGAAGACGAGTTTCCATGGCATACTCACATACAGTTCCACATACAAAATAATCTTGAAGACAGAATAGAAACAAAAGGGTTAGTCCCTAATCGGTAGTAACATAATTTACAAGCTTATGGCTATGTACAGTCTAAATGTCTATGCCACACCTTTGAGCATACCCATTAGATGGTAATGTTTAAATTTGAGTTTTCTTTTTTTGTTCTATCAGGTGAATTATTTAGAAAAATAACTTACAGATACTACCACACGGCCTGCAGTCCCAAACGCAGCCTGGCCTATATCAGGATAGGTCTCAAGGCCTGGTGCACTTTCCAAACAGTGGCGCAGGAGGACACCTGTGTAACAGGATAGTAAAGTAAATGCAAACAGAACACCCAATCCCAGCCATCCTCCTTTGATAGCATATGGAGTTGACAGGATCCCAACACCACAAAGCACATTCATTCTTGTAAACTTCCATTAATGTCAGATCACAACTATAGCTAGCTATAACAGAGAAGATTCTCAGCACATCTTATATATGACAGTAAATCGCATGAAAACCTAATGGATCACAGTTATTCCAGAAGCTTGTTCAATAATCTATGGACTGTGAAAATCTTATGTTCATCAATGAAAACCTGTCATAATGTTTCAACTTTTCCTATTCAACCATATTTATACCAAAAAATGGTATGCAGCTGAACTTTTCCCATGAATTTTCATGCCCTGCATTTCTAATCCAGAATTACACTTCGTTGTCTAATCCACAATTGCACTTAGTTGTCTAATCCACAATTACACTTTTATCTTGAGTTGTTTAGCTCTAAGTTCCAAGTTCTTATATTATGATTATCACAAACCAGATTGACTTTAAAAATGGCACAGATTTTTATTTTTTGTAATTGTATCAGAACCAGCTTGGCAAAAACATGTTGAAATTACCAAACTTTTCACAGGTAAATTCCTAATAATTTGAATTTTTTAGATGCAACCCTATCAAGAAAATGGAGTAGGATATGCATACCATTGAGCAAGGCATGTTCGAAGGCACATTGGTGAAAAGTTGGGAGGTCATCATGTGTGGCTTTTTTGGAAGGGCCTTCCTTTGGATGCAGAGGAGGAAGTTGGGCTTCCTCTGTTTTTTAATCTGCTTTTGTTGATGGCAATAAAGGCTGCATAAACTCTAGAGTATTTCTCCACTTGAAGGATGATGTTAGATAAGAAGAGCCGATTCTGCTTAAGGTTGGAGTGCCCAGAAATCCAATGTTGGGAGAAGTTAAACTGTTGTACATGTCCATCGACTGTCTGCAAACAAAAACATCAAAAATCATGTGAGACCCAACAGAAAAAATGACTAAAGATTAAAGCACACAAACTCAAAAATAAAACGAAAAAAAATAGACAAATACCCATAGAAATAATGTAAGTGACCTTCGATTTTGAAATGGAAGAATACAGGATTAGTCTGGATATTCAAGTTTTGGAGAAAAAATCTCCTATGCATGACTCTGAAATAAATAAGCATTCTACCATTATGATACTGGATTTTTCCTTTATCAAAAAATCCAAGCCAAATAAGGATCATTCTAAGCACAATTGCGATTTAAATTGACATCATAGGAATTCTATATGCCCATATGAAGAGGAAAGGAAAAAATGCTAATGTTTATATACTGTTTATCATCACCTGTAACTCTGCGGCCATGCGGAATTATATGAACCAGTCGTATGTTGTATAGTAGAATCTGGAGAAGAATCAGAGGAATCCGAATCATCTTCACATTTCTCCTTCACCTTCTCTTCATTCTCATCTTCCTCATCACTGTCTATGTAGAACCGGTGATCTTTAGAAGAGCAGCCATTGAATAATAATGAAAGAGTTTTAATTAAAATAGCGCATGAAGCATAAAAATAGAAATTACCTTCTCCCTTCTGATGTTTCCTTGCTCTCCTCCTGTCATAACCGCCATTGCCATTGTATTCTAAAGAAGGCCACTTGAAAAAGTAATGGAAATAGGAAAATAGGAAATACACACAGACACAAGCTATTTCAACTCGCAAGCAGGCCATAGACCGTCCGACTGCAAGAAATTGGGCAGGAAAAGAATTGCATGCCTTGTGGAATTCTCAGTTCTCAGTCCTCTTTCTCTCTGCTGCCCTCGGTATCTAACTTCTCACAAGCGAAATTTCCACAATGGCGGATTGGGTTGGTCATGGAATTCCACAACCATCAATTCAGCCTGTAATAAGTTATTATAACTAGCGGTCTGCGTTTCTACTTACTGTCATATCCCAACGCTAAACAAGAAAACCCCGAGAAAATTGCCCATATGGTTCGAGTAAAAGAGTCCTATAGTGTAGCTCTGAAAGTAGCCTTTATGGAGGTTGTAGGTTAAACTTCCTCTGCGAACTGTGATTTCTATCCCAGCGAATGGGTCACCATGCCATATTAATGGCACGGGCACCCGTCAACTCCAATATTTATGAGAAATAGGATACAAGGACAGGGAGTACCTACCACAATCCAGCAGCTGCAAAAATTTATCGGCATCAGACAGTACACAAATCCGGTGGGTTTCCCACCCATAATAGCCTATCGGCTAAAAAAACCACACAGAGATGAAACATACATTATTACAATGTCTATTAGAGGTAATCATTAGAAATGTTGTTTAAATTTGCCTACTACACATCAATGAATAATCAAGTAATTTTTCCTCTTCACCTCCAAGGTGTACATAATTATGATCCTCTGTACAGATAAGAGGATAGGATTATGAACATGTTACAAAGGTCAAGGACTGACCCATCCCTATAGAGTACTTCCAAGTACCACTTGTTCATCCAATCTTCCCAAGTGGATCTCCACCAGTAATTCCCCTCAATCCCTCTACCATTCATCTCCACCAATTATGTGAGGAAAACTATCATCCTCTCATTTCCCCAAAGGTATCAACCAATTTGAGCCCTTAATCTTCACTTTTAATCTTATCCATCCAATCTTATGAACAAAAATTTATAAATTGGCCCCAACCTAGGGCATTTTCATTACTCCTTGAAATTCAACCTTATGAAACTATGGAAGGAACTCTTATCCATAGTTATTGAGCACAACCACCTTACCATGGTGCAATAAGGTTAGCTTGTTGAGCATATTATTAGTATTATTTTTAGATCAATATTCATTAAGCTTTTGTTTTATCTTTAGTGTTGCTTGTATTTTTGGTAGGATAGTTTAATGCAGTTATTTATTTGTTCTCTATGCTCAAAATTTTATGTAAATATGAATATGTAGTACTAAGGGTTGTGTGATTGGCTGGTTATTACTATTTTGGCATGGTTGTAGGTCCCAATTCATTTACATTTATGTGGTCTATGTGAAATGTGATCACATTAGTTATGATAATTAAGTGGAAAGATCAATTTGGTATCTGTGTGCGAAGTAGGTTATTACAATCTTTGAAATGAATGAAATTTGGAATGTTCTATTTCATCATTATACTACTTCTAATTTTCCTTAATTTTGAATTTAACATTATACGTAAAGAATTTTCTTTTACTTTAAACGGATAAATATAGATTGTATTGCTTGAATGAGATCTTATTAATTCGTAACCCTTTACATATTATATATGGACACTTTCCAAATTTTAGCAAAAGTCCGCTGAAATCTTTAATGTACGAGATTTAAGATTTAAAATTTGATTAAACTGAATATGCATATTCTTGATGACAGAGAAAATAATTAAATATTACGCAATCCAGATGGATGAAAGCGTTCTTGCTTTTGAAATGTGTCAGTGACTATTGATTATATTTCTCCGTCACTGCGGATCAGAAAAGATGAAAATCATGTAAAAGTGTCCTGAGTTTCCATGGCGGAAAATCATAATTTGGTAGTTGGATTCAGAATAGCTCCATGCAGCCTGGTTTTATCTTTTGCAGCAATTAGGATCTGGAATGTTGCCTGAACAGTTAGTACATGATGCCAACATCTCCACAATTTCAAGCAGATTATCAATTGATTTGTTGTTAGTCGTGCCTGCATTTGTATTCACTTTTTCCTTGGGGATAGATCGTGCAGAGACGGCTAGAGAAAACATAACGTTGAGCACCAGCAGCACTACCATAATTTTCAGAAGCATTGATCTCGCCATACTAACTGTCAAAGCTTATCTAATGTAAAGTAATGTGATCGGTTTACGAATAAAGGAAGAAAAGCAAGGTGAATATCTTAAGTGATACAGAGCAAAGATCGAGAATGGCTACGCATAAAGAAAGCAAATCATATATATAGAGACATACGACGGAGTGGAAGCGTATGAATAGGTCAAAATTGAAATTCCCTGGAGAAGGGTGATATTCAAAGTAAAAGCGGCAATTCAAAGAAGCTTTTATTTTAAGAAGTGTAGCTCAAACGAGACGTACTTTTCTTGGGTGATACAGAGCGAAGATCAAGAATGACGGACATGCAAGCGTATTAATAGGTCAATATTGAAATTTGCTCAGAATAGTGATATTCAAAGCAAAACTATGGCGTGTTGAAGAGGCCGCAATTCAAGATGAGGCGAAAGGACTTTCCTGGTCTTCGGGACTCATTTTTCTTGGACCAAACATTAAAATTAGAATTTAATGTATATTTGTATTTTGTTTTGATTTTTTTTTTTATTTGATTTTATTCATAATTAGTGTCTTTGATATAAATAATTTTTTTTTTGAAAAGATTAAATTTTTTATATTCAATAATTAATATTTTTTCTTAATGAATAGTATTTATATTACTAATTAAAATATAATGTATGTAGATTGGAGATCTCTCATGTCATAAATTTTTATCTATCAATGCTTGATTTATACAACATAGACTAGAAACACATAAAGTAAACAATATTCTTAAATAAATTAAAATATCTCTATAATTAATATGTTGCCAACCAAAAAATTTCTATGCTAGAAGTTTGTATTTTAATACATTGAATACTTGAACTAGAAGCTTAAGAAAATATGTCAAGAAGTTAAACATTTTTCTTAATATTATCCTCATCCTAAAGTAATTTGAGGAACAAATGATAGGAAAAACGACCATTGACCAATTATAAGGACTTTTTGTATGAAGGGAGATATCTTTAACTTATCAAATTGAGAAGCCATTGGAAATAAGATAATGAAATCCTTTAATATTAAAAACATATATCAATAGAACAAGAGGAAAACCTTACTGAATATACCAAAAGAAGACTAAATTACTAAAAAATGAAAATCACTAACTATAAGGACGGTAGAAGCATTCCTAATAGGTATTGGAACTAGCTAAAAAGTGTTTAAACTAAGAACCATAGCATTCAACATGGATAATTTGAAAGACTAACTTTTTCTCTCATGGGCTTTCCCCAATCAATTTAGATATTTAAAACACCTTTTGGTTATATTTTTTTAGCAATGCCACTATCTAAGATATATCCACTCTACATAAAAACCAATTTTCTCCAAAATGACAACCAACAAGAGGAAGTGACTAATTTACAGATAAAGATATCTAGTAATGAAATTAGAGCATATTTAAAAGAAAATTTATGAAAGTAGAATTACAAATTAATTCATGGTCCTAAAATTTAGATATATATTTGATATTTCCTAAGATGTTAATGATAAATCCTTAATAACTAACACTAAATGATTTAGGGAAAACTTTATTCAAGTCAAGGTTGGTGATATCCCAAATAAGTTCATAGAGTTCATAAGGGATGCCATCCCTTCATATGGATTTATAATTAGGCATGTATGGCATTACTAATAGGAGGTTGTCTTGAAATAGGAGTTTATCACAAGCCACAATTTAAGTTGAGGAAAAATGGGTATCCACATCTAAATAAATATTGAGTTTTCTCTTCATAATCATTACAACTATTTTAATCGTTTAAAACCTTAATGTAATGCTAGATGAAACAATTCATACAATTGGGAAGCTAGGTAATAAATTTTCCTGGTATTAATCTTTTAAATGGAGTTTCTCACACATAAAGTCCTAGTGATGTATAGTACTGACTAGTATGAAGTTTATTATTCAATTGATCGCCCCAAACAATGTAGGT
This sequence comes from Sequoia sempervirens, assembly GCA_007258455.2. Lineage (NCBI taxonomy): Eukaryota > Viridiplantae > Streptophyta > Pinopsida > Cupressales > Cupressaceae > Sequoia > Sequoia sempervirens. The sequence goes on along the minus strand of VDFB02191043.1, from coordinate 12,217 downwards.
GTCAACGAATTAGATTATTGGCACACACTCACCCCGTAAAATTGAAAGTTTTTATTAAAGTGTACCACTTCTAGTTGAGTAAAAAGCCAATTCATCTTGAATGACATGCCTACATAAGATTTGCATTAAATCCTTGATGGATAAGTGACCAAACATACTTAAAAGACATATGTAGTGTGAGTATTTTTATTATTCCACAAAGTAGATAGCATTTCATCATTGTTAAAATATGGCACAAGATTCCAAACAAATAAGAGGTGAGCCATTATGGATGTCTAATGAGCGATTAATGTGTTTAGAAAGAAATTTCATTTATCAAATTTAGTTTTTAGAAGTTTCCTAATGAAAATGTGAACGACTATTCAAAGACCAGATTAGCCATATCGAAATAATAACTAAAGAACTAGTAGGATTTAAACAACTCATTTGCAAGGCATGGTGAAAGGAAAGGCATTTTAATTGAATCACACAATTGATAACAATGTTGGGAGATTTAATAAATTGATTTTGAAAAGTGCCAATAACACCCTAGTGTATGAGTCATGGCCATGTGTAACTTTTCCACGCATATCTATTGTTGGTTAGGATTGATGTTAAATAAAATAATACCTATCCACATGACATGAGACATAGTTGATAGAGGAAAATTGGTAAGTTTGATCTCCTAAAGACAAAGACTACCTAGAAGACTAAATATCTATAAAATATCATGTATAGTGAATTTGTACCATGTAGGTATATTTTATCCCTAGAACATTCCAAGGGATGTACTTAGTGAAGATAAAGTGTAGTGAAATTTCCTAGGAACCAAACCACTGCAAGGAGATGCAACTATTTCACATAAACCAATTATAAATTTGAGAGGTTTGTATTTCATGAAGAAAAAGTGTAGTGACATTTCCTAGGAACCCAACCACTACAATACAAAGAAAATATTTCACACAAACCAATTATAAGTTTTAGGAGAGAAATCTCAAAGTACATGTGTCATTTTTATGAATAAATTACCTTCTTCAACCTCGTCAAGAGGTCTATATGAGTGTCTAATTTCATTTAGTGTAGAATTAATTTGAACTGTCAAATTTGCATGGAATAAAGAACTCACAACGATTGGTGTTCTTAAATAACAAAGACTACCAACTTCTTTAGAAGGTTCATTAGGAGAGTAAGAGGGAGTTGATAGCATAAACAATATTTACTTGTGCTTTTTTCTAGTGTTATGATGAAAATGAGCTACTATAGTTGAGACTTTAGAAGACAAGTCATTATGATTGTCCACATTGTTGAACTTAGGTCTTTTATTGAGCCCATTATAGCCACCTTTTGGGTGACAACATTAATCAAAATATTTCTACATACCTAAATGGTTCATACACTAGCTTGAAGACTAGTTTAGGTTTGTAAGTGATGATAAAACAATCTTTGATTTTATATTTAGAGGATTGATACTTAAAACATGTATTTACAATTTACTAATATATAGAAGATGGGAAGATGGTGCATGTTATGGATGCGCATAGCATAGTTTCATTTAAATAGTGAGATAGGTCTATTTCCACATAGATCCCATGTGAATGAGCTAAATAAAACTTGTCATTTCAAAACATTACATCCTCTTAAAAAAGAAAATAACATAGATTAATAGAAAATAACAAATCAAAGGTAAACCAAAAACTTGGCCACACATTTTCCATTGACTATGCTTAAACATAATCCAGTTTATCAGTCAAAAATTATATTTTGACCAATAAAAATAGAACAAATATTTACCACCTTTTGATTTGAATGAGGTATACAATTGCTATCGACTATTTGATCGCTAAATTAAATGATACTTAATAAAAGGCGTACACCTTAATACCCTAATAATATAACAACAAAATCCTTTTGACTTGCAACATATTTATCAATTAGGTAACTTCTTACCCTTTAAAGTTTATGACCATTTCAACAAGATTTTATACGTATATTATACGTCCTTTTGACTTGCTTGTTGAGTGTCTAACGCGCCATTGTGTGAGTTCAGAATTTTGAATGGGTCCTTTTACGAATTACAATAGTCAACTATTCGGAGAGTTCGTCTATCCGTGACTTCCCACTATCAATATATTGCATTATATATTCTCTAACTTCTATATGAAATATATTCATCTTCATTCGATCTCTCCAAACTACATTGCATTTCCCCTTCTATCAACCACCCAGCTTTTGCTTGTGCCGAGTTATTCAACGTGAACTACTTCCATTTCGAAGGACGCTCTCCAGCAGCAAATATGGCAAGATCAATGTTTATGAGAACCAAGACAGTGCTTCTTCTTCTAGCCGTTATATTTTCCCTGCAAGTTTCTGCCCGATACAACCTTAAGACTAATGTAAATACAAACGCAGATATTAGCTACAACAAAGCAACTAGTTATCTGTTCCAAGTTGTGGAGAGGTTACCATCATGTACCAACTGCGCAAGCTATATTCCAAATTCTAACTGCTGCAAACAATAAAACAGGGCAGCGTATGGGAAACCCAACGTTCAGACTCATATGTACTGTAATTGATATTCGAGTCAAAAAAATAAATCATTTCCTTCTTCTAAAAAGACTGAGAGATGCTTTTAATTAACTTTTATCTGTATAATCTGCACTGTTAAAAGAGCAATATAAACTATTCTCTTCCAGTCTTCACTGCTACGTTTCACAGCTCCAGTTCGAGTTTGTAATAAGGTTCCGGTTGAGTTTGTGTTTATGTTATCCAAATAATAAAATTTGGATAAAATTTAGGAAGGAGATTTTTTTTAAATGTGAATAAATTTGTCTTATATAAATTTGAATTAAAAAAGTAAAATAATAAATTCATACAACTTGCAAGTATGTTTCTTATCTAGTTTATTCCAGACACATACTTCAAATACAATATAGACCTCATCATCTATGCCGATCATACACTTCCATAAGACCTCAACATGGGCTGCTCCTGCTAATGAGGAGGCTTTGACGACACCTACTCATCCAACCATAGCTAATCTCTTCCAGCTTGACTTTGACATTACCAATGAAAGGAGATATGGAGCCATCGAACCCTCCTGGTGCTATGATCGCTCCAGGAAGAAATATTAGAGGGGATGGTAGTGAGTCGAAAGAAGCCTGAGCAGCTAGATCAGACTGTCGATTGACAGAAATGCCGGAGGAGGGACTGTATATATAGCTCGCTCCTAGGAGCATTTCATTAGATTCTTGAGTGTATGCCGAATGGGAAACCCTAGAAAATGAATAGTGGCAGGAGGCGATGACGAACAAGCGCGAGAGACGGCAATAATCTTTTGATCCATAGAAAACAGTATTTCTTTACCTCTCACTCAGCTCCCCATTAGCCATGGGTGGGAAAGGATCGAGGATTGGAGTTGTTATGTCCTCATCTGCAGCTCCCCTTCTTCGAAACAACAAACAAATCCATTCATGTCTCGCCCAACTGAATTGTTAAAACAAAACATCATTTCAAAATATATTTTATAAAAGATGACCAGCCCTTATCCGTACAAATAATAGGGCGAACCGGAATGAATTTCAAAGACTACTTTGAAGTTTGCTGAATTTCAAATTTCACAGATGGAACTTGGAGAGACCTATGATTTAGATTATGTTGTGATAATATCAATTCAATTATTAAATGTTTAAATATCAACTCAAAAAATTTATCATTTGAATAAGAATAAGCAACTATCTCAGACCATTTCTAAAAGTCAATAATAACTGCCATTTAGTGTTCTCCCTGATGTGTAGTTCTCCCATTTTAGATTCTCTTTCCTTGACGGTTAAAAAAAAAATGGTGAAGGGCTTAATGTAGAGAACGCTCTGTTACAAAAATTCACCGCATAATAAAACAAGAGTCAGAGCGTGAAGTTCTTGCCTTAAAGTTTTAGAATAGTTTTGTTTGTATATGCTGAGTTTGTTGTGTTTTAGAAACAATTGGTTAAGATAAAGCAATTGTCACCTAAATTTAAGAATTTTATCATTGATAGAGTCAACTTAGTCTTCCATTAGAAAAAGGGCCCTTATAACAAAATAATTTTGCTCACTTTAAGATTCTGAGATGTGGTTGTGTTTTTAGGCCATGAAGAAAGCGTAAGCATACATGATAAAAATAGTTTTTTTCTTAAATTCTCTTTACATTTCATTTTTTGTTATTTTTGTTGTAGAATTTAGATGGGTAGTTTTCTAGTTGAAAATGATTTTTTGAGAAAAGAGCATTTTAAAAAAAACAAGTTGATCTTAAAACTAAGCCAAAGGTTAACCCAAAAGAGGGGTAGATATGCAAAAAAATTTAAAAATGAGGACAAAAAAACAATTGAATTTAACCAAAATTATTATCAAATGCTTAAGTTAAGGTCACATCATAAGCAAATACAATAGATTAATCAATTCAATTAAACAAAACAGATTATTAACTTTTAATGAGATCATAGGGATAATTTTTTCCTGAAGTGTAAGGTTGTCATATCATAAGAACAATTTTGGTGGAATGGCTACCACTCATTCCTTAACTTTCAATAAAAAAGATTTCAGCCTAAGACTCAAGTTCTCATAACTAATAAAAAAACAATCATGTGGATGATATAAAATCCTCCATTAAAAAGAAAAGAAAAGAAAAATATAGAACTATGGAAGAGTTAGATTAAATGACAAAATCAATATTCAAAAAATCATTTGATTTGAAATAGCCTGGGCAGTTGCTTTAACTTTTTCTTGTATTGGGAAGATAAACATTGGGGATATTTTTGCAGACCCTAAGTATTTGGACCAAGAATCATGGACTTCCTTTAGTTTAGTTTTGTGAAATTTATCTTTAATCAATTCAATTCAATAATTTTTTTTGCAAAAATTCATAGATTTATAAATAGATATCAATGTTAAAGTGAAAGTGTGTATGGAAAAAAATAAAACAATTATCATCATATTTATCATTTGGGTCATCAAGCTAACTATTTACATTGTGCCTATAATAGCTATGGCAGTTTGAATATTGGCGTGCTTAGAAAGTGCCTCAACACATTCTTGTTGATCCATGTTATATTATAAAGACTTTTCAATCAAGTGTTGAACCTGCACAAACACCATGACAACCCAAAACAAAATAAATCAACCCAGAAAAAGTTTGATATGCTCACAGCATCTTTATAATCCAAAGTAAATGGAAGTTAAGTGCTTGACCAAATGAATATATGAAGTAGATGGTGAGGAGGGATCTATAGGCACCGCCATTTTAACATCCCCTACAAATCTAAAGCTGCTGCAAATCTAATTTGTCACTTCAATTCAGGCATAAAGAAAAGATGGGGGTTTCGTATTACATACCTGTTAGTGAGTTGCTTCATTGTTGGAGTTCCTGTCCGAAAAAGAACTAAACCGCTCTGGTATACGAGCATCGTAAGCATGAAAAGGAAGAACATTTGGTCCTGTAGAAGATTCAACATATGCTTTCTTCTGCGTGTGGAGAGAAGGATAATTTGGAAAACAAGATAATGGATTCGACTGAAGGGGTCCCCTACTGGTAGAAAAGCTTGGTGTTGAGAAATTTACATCCTTGAATTTGAATGAATGTAAAATGAAGATATCAAATCCATTAAAAACTGTTTGTAACCACCATCACTAACGACAGCCAGTAAGGACGCCAATTTAAATGTAAAAGGTTTTTAGTGACACAGATTTTTGCTTTCACTTATAAGGTGTAATTACCAAAAATTAATCTTAAAAAATATAGTTTGAATATATAGATATCTTTATTTAACAAAAATAATAATTTTCAAAAAATTAGCATAGTTGAATTTATTAATATGGAGAATTTATTAATATTAGTATAACTATTTTAGAAAAACCTATGTAAGAAACATTGAGAGCATTTTAAAATAATTTTAAAAATTTAAATAACAACTTATTATTTTATGTCAATCTCACGATGACTAAAAATTGTAGTGACTGAATTGGACATTTGACTTTTCTCTTATTTTTTCTAAATATTAAACCTAATTTATAATCTATGGGACCTTGATATTATATTTTAAGGTGATAAGTCAATTAATCTTTATTCGTATAATACCAGCCTCTAACAAAAAGAGCGCTTGGAATAAATTATGAACATCCAACAAAGCAAAACAAAAAAAAATAAACTAGATGAAGTTACACGTCAGGAAAATAATCCATGCTACTAAAATAATATTATCTATTAAAATTTATGCATATAAAATGGTTTGTATAATGTTTATTATTCTTATAAAATTTGATAAAATCACATTCAATTTTTGAATAATATATATTTTCAACTAATAGATTATTCAAATTGACATGAATCTAATATACCAATAGATATTAAATAAAAAAAATTGGATCCCAAGATATACATTAGAAATTATTCTTTGATTTAAAGAGAAATTTTAAAGATCCAACAACTACAAGTACTATACACCCAATGATTTATTCCACCACCTTTTATCATCTAAAGATGCATTACCTCTTAATCATGTTACTAGAGATGACTACACAAAAATTCACCACTCAATATGTCTAACTAAATAACCAATATAGTATGAGCACAATGCATCATTTCTCAATTATAATGGCCATTTTCCTATTAATTCCTTGTACTTATAGCATTAGTTATATTATCAATTAATGTTCAACTATACACACACATTAATCAAACATATTTTTACTCAAAAATTTATTTATATTCATTAATTAGTCATGAAGATGTTCCTTCTACCTACAAGTCATAAGGTGGAAGAAAAAACTCCACCAATCAACTAATCCCCATAAAATTTTAAAACGAGAAATGAAATATGGAACACAACCCTAAACACTAATATGTAAAAAAAGCTAAAAGCATAAAAATTAATGCATGTCCTCCTCCTCGTGATGTTGACATCATTGGAGAAGATGATGATAGCATGAATAAGCTTCTCAATGATTGCCTTGACAACATTGAAGCCAATGCATCCTTTTATTCATCCATGAAACAACAAGACCTTCCTATAGTACCACCTCTTGAAATGTTTGGTTACTTACATCCTGAAAAAAAAGAAAAGGTTGAACCTAAGTTCCCTACACAAGGTGAAACTAGTTCTTCTAAACAAATAGCCACTCAACCATTCTATGATAATAAAGTAACGAATACTCCAATCAACCTTGAAGAAACATATGGCAAAGGTTTCACAATCTTGAGAAAACAAGGGTGTGACACAACAACTGAACATGGAATTCATCATCTCTTAGAGAAACATCCAAAAGATGAAAACACAATGGGGTTAGGATATCTAGATCCATCTCATAACATGAAGCCTCCTAGAGAATATATGAGGCTTCATGATGATGGCACGGTGATCTTTAATTCCCCTCCTGACTTGAATGTCCTTCTTCCTAGAGAGCAACCTTTGACTGATAACAATGGCAAGGATGAGAGGATCACTTTGGGTCCTCCTTCAATTCGAGAAAAGGGTGAATCTAGCAAATGCAAGAGGCCTTAGAAGTTTCAAAAATCAATCACACACAACCATACTAGCATAATCACTTAACAACACCAACCGTATCCATACTATTAACATCAATGACCAACACCAACAACTGTTGACATCAATGACAACACCAGTAGTGTACTTGCAACATATATATTTATAAAAATCATTAATAGAAATTTGGGATGATCTGAATAATTTTTTGGAGAAAAGGAACTTAATCAAAAGTTTTCCCTAACACTTCAACTATTTAGGTTCAAAATAGAAGATGAAATCACAGTGATGTCAAATCAAATAAGTAATTTGAGATCTCTCATGAGACAATTAGAAAAATTCAAGGATCAAGTAGAAGATGGCGATGCCAGAGCTATATTATTAAATAATTTTCCTTCAAAATTTAATAATGTTATTTTAAAGCTCAATCAAATAATTTCTCAAACCTTAGAAGATATAATTTCATCCCTTTTAGTAGAATAAAAGAGAAAAAATATAAAAGTCTATACAAAATTTTCTTTTCAATAGGAGACTGCATTATATTCATGAAGCATTAATAAAAGGCCAGGTACAAATAAAGGGGAAATTGCATGTTTCTACTATAAGAAAAATAATCACACAGTTTGGTCTTGTAGAATTCAATTTATGATATTCTTAAAAGAAAACTCAAAGATCAATCAAGTGAAGGTAACTTAGTTTGTACCGAGGAGGAGAATAAGGATCCATTAGATGGATTTTTTTTTATATTACTAAGAATGGATTAGTACTTTGAGACATCACATTCAGGTTTGTGGTACTAGAGGTTGGAGAAATTTATATCATCTCAAGTTAGATTCTCACTTTGAGATGGCGCTTTGCATGAGAAGTGTTTTCTCCTTCTTAATTACTTTCCTTGTTGATGCTGATGGATTTACACATATTGTGAATTTTGAATTTTGGAGACATGTAAGGGATTTGGCGTTGAACTCGGTATGGATTAATGTCCAGCCATTTTATTACACTATGATTGAAATAATTATACCCCTTTGAATTTCATCATACAACTTGATGGAGCTCTATCGCAACTCAATATGGATTATCATCGAATAATTTGGAAATATATGACTCCAGAGTTCCAAAAAATTGTAGTCCAATAATTTGGGAATAAGTTCATTGTTACACCCTTCTGAGGTTCACAAGATAGTTTGATGGAGTTTCATTTGATTCAATATTTGGTTCTTCAAGGAAAGATCTTCTCATGAATTTATATTTTATGTACTCGACAAATTTTCTCATGTAAGTCTTAAGGGGGCATCCCTTGGCTAATTCAATTTCAAGTTTCTAGGGGTATATTTGTAGAAACAATATAATAAGGGGGGAATATTAGCATACATTATTACAATGTCTATTATAGGTAATCATTAGAAATGCAATTGTATCTCTTCATGTTTAAATTTTCCTACTACACATCAGAGAATAATCAAGTAATTTTTCCTCTTCACCTCCAAGGTGTACATAAGTATGATCCTTTGTACAGATAAGAGGATAGGATTATGAACATGTTACAAAGGTCAAGGACTGACCCATTCCTATAGAGTACTTCCACGTACCACTTGTTCATCCAATCTTCCCAAGTGGATCTCCACCAGTAATTCCCCTCAATCCCCCTACCATACATGTCCACCAATTATGTGAGGAAAACTGTCATCCTCTCATTTCCCAAAAGGTATCAACCAATTTGAGCCCTTAATCTTCACTTTTAATCTTATCCATCCAATCTTATGAACAAAAATTTATATATTGGCCCCAACCTAGGACATTTTCATTACTCCTTGAAATTCAACCTTATGAAACTATGGAAGGAACTCTTATCCATAGTTATTGAGCACAACCACCTTACCATGGTGCAATAAGGTTAGCTTGTTGAGCATATTATTATTATTAGATCAATATTCATTAAGATTTTGTTTAATCTTGAGTGTTGCTTGTATTTTGGGTAGGATAGTTTAATGTAGTTATTTACTTGTTCTCTATGCTCAAAATTTTATGTAAATATGAATATGTAGTACTAAGGGTTGTGTGATTGGTTGGTTATTACTATTTTGGCATGGTTGTAGGTCCCAATTCATTTACATTTATGTGGTCTATGTGAAATGTGGTCACATTAGTTATGATAATTAAGTGGAAAGATCAATTTGGTATGTGTGTATATCTAAGGATAAAGTCACCAAATTTATGGTTTTCTAGATCTTGAAAAGAGCTATGTGATTATATATATATATATATATATATATTCAATAAAAGTTCAATAATTTACAATTAAAGAGGGATGATAATTGAACAATAGACTCAAATCCTAATAAAAATGAAAGTGCTAATTCCGTATGAAATGAAAAATAGCACCATATCAATTTCATTGTGGAACATGATGAAACATTAGCAAGGAAATATATGTGTACCTTATTCGGTGGTTGTATCTATAGTATTTGATAACTAGTCATGAATACAAAAGAAAGAAAGGTCTCACTCAAACCTTTATCCACAAATATGAAAAGTGGAGAGGACCACGATAGAGAGCTTCAACATATTACAACAATACTACAAACTCGTTTCCATTGAAGGATTTGAAGCTTCAATCAAAACATATGGGCACTAAATTTTTCCTCAAAAAATAGAAACATAACATAACAAAACAATAATTGTTAAAGGGATTCAATGGGGCCCATCCAATATACTTCAAACAAATTATTGAAAGAGCACTAAAACGCTCTAAAGGAGCAAAAAGATAGCACAATATAAGATTTAATATCAACAATATTGTAAAGGAAAGGGTTTTTACATGATTGCGTAAAATTTCCATAAGTCTACCTCATGATTGCAGGGTGGTCATGTCACATTAATTGTGTGTGCGGAGTAGGTTATTACAATCTTTGAAATGAATGAAATTTGGAATGTTCTATTTCATCATTATACTACTTCTAATTTTCCTTAATTTTGAATTTAACATTATACGTAAAGAATTTTCTTTTACTTTAAACGGATAAATATAGATTGTATTGCTTGAATGAGATCTTATTAATTCGTAACCCTTTACATATTATATATCGACACTTTCCAAATTTTAGCAAAAGTCCACTGAAATCTTTAATGTACGAGATTTAAGATTTAAGATTTGATTAAACTGAATATGCATATTCTTGATGACAGAGAAAATAATTAAATATTACGCAATCCAGATGGATGAAAGCGTTCTTGCTTTTGAAATGTGTCAGTGACTATTGATTATATTTCTCCGTCACTGCGGATCAGAAAAGATGAAAATCATGTAAAAGTGTCCTGAGTTTCCATGGCGGAAAATCATAATTTGGTAGTTGGCTTCAGAATAGCTCCATGCAGCCTGGTTTTATCTTTTGCAACAATTAGGATCTGGAATGTTGCCTGAACAGTTAGTACATGATGCCAACATCTCCACAATTTCAAGCAGATTATCAATTGATTTGTTGTTGGTTGTATTCACTTTTTCCTTCGGGATAGATCGAGCAGAGAGGGCTAGAGAAAACATAACGTTGAGCACCAGCAGCACTACCATAATTTTCAGAAGCATTGATCTCGCCATACTAACTGTCAAAGCTTATCTAATGTAAAGTAATGTGATCAGTTTACGAATAAAGGAAGAAAAGCAAGGTGAATATCTTAAGTGATACAGAGCAAAGATCGAGAATGGCTACGCATAAAGAAAGCAAATCATATATATAGAGACATACGACGGAGTGGAAGCGTATGAATAGGTCAAAATTGAAATTCCCTGGAGAAGGGTGATATTCAAAGTAAAAGCGGCAATTCAAAGAAGCTTTTATTTTAAGAAGTGTAGCTCAAACGAGACGTACTTTTCTTGGGTGATACAGAGCGAAGATCAAGAATGACGGACATGCAAGCGTATTAATAGGTCAATATTGAAATTTGCTCAGAATAGTGATATTCAAAGCAAAACTATGGCGTGTTGAAGAGGCCGCAATTCAAGATGAGGCGAAAGGACTTTCCTGGTCTTCGGGACTCATTTTTCTTGGACCAAACATTAAAATTAGAATTTAATGTATATTTGTATTTTGTTTTGATTTTTTTTTTTATTTGATTTTATTCATAATTAGTGTCTTTGATATAAATAATTTTTTTTTTGAAAAGATTAAATTTTTTATATTCAATAATTAATATTTTTTCTTAATGAATAGTATTTATATTACTAATTAAAATATAATGTATGTAGATTGGAGATCTCTCATGTCATAAATTTTTATCTATCAATGCTTGATTTATACAACATAGACTAGAAACACATAAAGTAAACAATATTCTTAAATAAATTAAAATATCTCTATAATTAATATGTTGCCAACCAAAAAATTTCTATGCTAGAAGTTTGTATTTTAATACATTGAATACTTGAACTAGAAGCTTAAGAAAATATGTCAAGAAGTTAAACATTTTTCTTAATATTATCCTCATGCTAAAGTAATTTGAGGAACAAATGATAGGAAAAACGACCATTGATCAATTATAAGGACTTTTTGTATGAAGGGAGATATCTTTAGCTTATCAAATTGAGAAGCCATTGGAAATAAGATAATGAAATCCTTAATATTAAAAACATGTATCAATAGAACAAGAGGAAAACCTTACTGAATATACCAAAAGAAGACTAAATTACTAAAAATGAAAATCACTAACTATAAGGACGGTAGAAGCATT
>VDFB02191041.1:0-14951 GCA_007258455.2 Sequoia sempervirens | reverse complement strand
AAAATATAAAATAAAACTCAAGACAATAAGGCCTACTCTCCACCTTGCCATACTGGGTCATAGAGCCTCATCAACTCTCACCAAACCCCCAAGCAAGAATATACATTACCCACCACTCTGATCAGTGGTGAAATCAATATTACTTATGACAATGAATATAGCATACATGAGGATATATGATTATCTATTTGACCATTGTCACTCATTTTCCTGTCACTATCGTTATTTTGTAATCTTGATTTTAATAGATTAGTTCATAAAATACCACATTATAGTTGGAATATGGTCTGCATGAATTACAAAAAACTGTGAAGTTCACTATGTTGATGAAATGGAAAAATTAAATGGAGCACACAACATTGACCATTTTATTGCATCACACCCATGGTGGTGGGAAGATAAAACTTATAGCTATAGTCCTATTGAATGGATTAACTATAATTTAGCCATACCTAGTGTGTGTGGGAGAATACATTATGCCCAAAACAAAACAAGGCCCGGTTTCCACCCTACCATATTAGCTCATGGAGCAGCGTGTGCTCTCACCAAACCCTCGAGCAAGAGAATAAACTTTCCACCACTATGATCAATGGTGAGGCCAATTTTTTTCCCACCAATGAGTGAATAAAAGATCTAATCACATGGTAACGCCTGTGAAGGACAATTGTTTTGATTAGTAAAGAACAAAGAGATCACAAAATATAAAGAATTATAGAAATAATTACAAATGAGAGGCAATGGACTTGAAGTAGAACAAAGTAAGTAAATAAAATGTAGAATTACCTTGTGTATGGAATGGGTTGGAGTCTACACATAGAAAAGGAATCTACACTCTAGTCTAGCATATGAGGTTCTCAAGCATAACTGGCTATGACCAAACCCCCCAGCACTAACATTAATTATGCACCACTTTGGTGAATATTGAAGGCACTGCTATCACATCTCAGGGAATCTGTTTAGTGGAATTGACCATTATACATTTTCTATAATTTCACATGGAGTTGTGAAATGAGAAATGGGAAAAAAGATACGTAGCTTTACATTATATAGATATGGAATAAAGGTGAAGGACATACATCATAAAAGTGGAAAGGGAAGAATATACCGCAATCCAGAGAACAATAATCAACTCTCACTTCGAGAAAAGAATGTAATCTATAGAACTTGAGTTTTTTTATTTGCATGTGCACAAGAAACAAGCATCACTTTGCACAGGCAATAATACTTTCCATTTAAAACTCACCAAAATAATTGGGTAGTTTGGCATAGTTTCAAGAATTCATTGTTGAGTGTTGAGTTCTAGATTTAGCTGCCTAACATACACAACATACATTATAGACAAGAAGCATACTACATGCATATCCAGAATGTGACTATCATTAGGGATTGCAAAGCAGTAGGAAAAACACTTGGTAAGCATTAGATGATTAGCTAGACATGATAGTCATATAGACAAAAACATCATCGACACATATATTTGTGCACAAAACTCTGTCAAGATATTCTATCCACTAAGAACATTGTAAACAAAATATTAAAAAGAACATTCTCTTTTCAAAAACTCATAGGTAGTTGTAAATATTGAATTGTGTATGTGTATATACATAGATATCAAACACGTGAACCAATATCTAGAAAAATGCATACCAGGAAGTTGTATAACATAGGGATATGTCAATTGCATGCATGTATATTTATATATATGCATATGTAAATGGAGACATATATACAACTACGTGCACAAGTACATATATGAGTAGTTGTAGATAGCAATATGCGCCCTAACAAGAAAAATAACTCTATATAAATAAAAAGTACAAAATTAAACTGTGAGTCTGCCTAACTAAGGGAGAAATAGCAGACAAATCTAATAGTAATAGCTTGCACTCAGCTTCAAAGTTAAGCTTAGCAACCTTTACTATTGTTGTTTTCAGTCTTCTTTCTGAATTATAAGTTTGGGTTTTGATTAGAATTGTTAAAACAAATGCCATGTAGGTGACAACATTGATAACAGACTCAACACTCATTTCAGCAGTTGACTCATATTGCAATATGTAAAGCTCTTTTGTTGACATTTCTAATAGGCTTGTTGCATCCTCATCAAAAGTAGTTTCCCAAAGCTTTCCTATGTGGTCTTCAATCTTTAGTTGCAATAAATATCGGAAGTCACAGTCACCTATCATTTTCTGGCATTTTAGGAAAAACCATTTATTTTCATCAGATTGTTCACACCTTTTTTTGCACTGCCTAGCATTCACCTCCAATAGGCATGCAGCATAACAAAATGCATCATTTTTTATAAATTTTACTATTTCCTTGAGAGTAGCTTGCAAGGTCTCTGGCAAGCCAAGGTAGTGGTCAAACATGTATGCAATAGTGACTCTCCCATTTCCCAAAGTGACCTTTTGAGGGATTGGATGAGGGGGCTTGATAGTAGGTGGAGCAATATAGCCTCTCTCGATCAATGGTTGTGCCTCTGGAATGTCAGGGTTTATATAGAGAAGAGTTCATGCGGTTGTGTTAAGAACAACTCCATTAAAGTACCCAACACATGCATTTTTCACAGCAAGGATGAGAGTTGAACCAGGGGTGTACAACCTCTCTAACTCATGACCCTTTTCTTTCCAAGTTGAGCCCCACAAATTAACATCAATTGAAAAAGATGACAAATCATTAAGATTAACAATCCTCAGAATTGTTTGGGACTGGTCTTTTCTTTGTATGGTCAAAACCATTCCCACATGCACCATAGTGCCAATAACAACAATTAAATTGTTATTAGTGCAATCTGTAATTTGATTTAATGGTGTAAAAAAAAAACTTTCTCTGGCACAAAGGCCTCATCATCAAAGGAATTTAACATTGAAGTTTGATCTAGAATGATTTCCATCTAGTTGTTCAACTTATTAAATTTTATGTTTGCTTGTCTCATCGATCCCTTTTACACATAGTAAGTATGTCCCACCTCAACCTTATCATAATGCATGTCTGCAATCTCATTAAACCATGTAATCCATATTTTTGTGCCCTCATCATCAATGATATCAAAGTTGAATACCTACACCTCATGACCTTGCTTGCTATAATGGTGCATATCCCTCTTTGTTGTTACACGACTTTTTATCATCCATCTAGTTTGGTAAACATTCAACCCTTTAACAGGGCTGATTTTTGTAGGGGCATCTTGCTGCCTTGGTGATGTGTTAATTCCAAACATGGAGGCTCGTTTTGATGGGTACGGAAACTCACAGCCAACTTTTTGTTCTTCTTGATCTCTAAACAAATATTTGGGTTTTCCAATTAGCTGGAAATCTATCATCTTCATATCTACAGACAGTATGACAATTTCCCTGGAATGAAATGAAGATTAAATACTTCAAAATGCAACACACACAAACAAGGAAGCAAAAAACTACAAGAACAAGCAAGGCACAACTATATCGAACCTCGATTCTCATAGCTTTCTAGACAAATAGTTTGTCAAGCACACAACCGAACCTATTTTCAATTCACCTGTAACAAAAGGTCATTGTACTTTCTAGGTAGAGTTCCCATCTACACGTGGGATCCATCAGATAGCATGAATTTGTATCGATCAACTGGGCTTTGATCACCTCCTATTTTTTGGTAAGACATTAGTTGGAGCACTGGAGATGGGACAACATCCCCAACATCTATAGAGCATAGTGCATCTGTTGTTAAGGTTGGATTCACATTTGTAGCCTACAAGGCAATTAAAATTAGTATAGTGGCAGCAATGACATCTCTATTACTATGGCTCAACTCTAAAAATAAGCAACAATATTGACACATTTGCAAACCAAGACATTTTTCCGTCTAAGATCTAACTTACTCCAAAAAGGCCAATAAACTAAATAGGAAACAAGACATACAATTTAAATATAAATAAGTTAGAACATATATAATAGTAATTATCAATGTAAATGAAGTATTTCTTTGATTTGTTTGGCGTACTTGAGAAACTGACAAGGAAATTGGCAGCAACAATAAACTAAACAACAAACACACTTATAGGAGTGTTGCTTGAGTATTGTTCCCTAGCCTCAAAAGAGCTAGAGACCAATGACATTGCTTTGTCTGCTCTTTTTAGGAATGAAGAGTTGCAATGCCAACCGGTGGCTAGGAGGTCTATGACTTCAAAACACAACATCGACTCTTAATTTGTTTACACAACCATTAACAATATGGCAGAAAACAATTAATAATAACAAGGTCTTCAATGATTCAACTAATACTTAACATACATTTTGTTATTCCAAGTTCACTATTTCAATATTAAAATTCCTGCTTTTCTCCCCTAGAAACACCAATAGTATGAATGAAAACAAATAATTAGCAAGACAGGCTTCAATGTTCTATATAACAGTGATATGAAGTATAACATTTGAATTATTTCATGTTAAGGCTCATAGAAATAACTATTTTGAGTAAAACAGTAAACATTGGCAAGAATAGAGATGCACATTGCTTACATCCACTTTGGTTTACATGCAAATCTACACACAAAAAAATATAATATTGTTTTATTTATGGCTTTTCTTGTTTGTAAATGATTGGAATATACTTAAATACTTTGTGTTCTTCTCCACAACAAAACCTAATAAGAAGAATTAGCATTTGGGCATGGACAACATTGGATGGAATTATTCCCAGCCTGCTTGTTGCCAGGCCTCCAACATCGTATAGCAGGTGTTATTCTATTGTTTCTCAAAAAAGTTTAAAAGAGTTTGGTGCAGCGATAGAGAAGGCAAGCAAAATGGCATTAGCATTAATCATTGCATGGTTTCCGTGTAGCGATGATGGTGCAAGGATATATGCATTTAAAGCCCTAAGGAAAAAGTAGCATTCACAATTTATTAATAATACATATATAGACATACATGCATATATCTATGCTTTTATAGCTATCTATGCAATTATAATTACACATACATACATATATATATATATATATATATATATATATATATATATGTATATATATATATATATGTAAGACAAACCAAGTGGGAATAGGTGCAATTGAAGGAAATCGAGAGAGGTCCATATTTGTAAAACTGTTTGTGTAGTCTTTGTGAAACAACTTATCTTAGTTCCAAAAGTAGATTGCTAGCTGTTGCTTTGTAGGTTGCTGCAAATGGTTTGGTTTATGAGTTATGTCTAGCTGCCATTGGGTGCAAGCAATATTGTTTCTTTTCTACATTTGATGTGTTCCATACATTAAGTACAATATAAAGGAAGCCCTATCTTACATCTCATAGCTTATACTATTGGGTAAACAAGAGCTACAACTATAAGTATTTCAAGCACATGCAAACCATAAAACAAGCAATCTCAAAACCAACTTGCATTCAAGAGACCAAACATCCACACAACATTTTCCCTCACTTGACTAGTTGAGAAGGCTACAAATTCAAAGCTTGTGTTGCCTAGGATTATTCCTTGCTTATGGATGGACAAAATATTATAGCCAAGAGAAGCTTTGAATTCCTAGCCTTCTTGGCAAGGAAAATAAGGGAAAATTTAGTCTAGATATTTGTGCTCTTTCTACAAGTATTAAAACAGTGTGGCCTTATGGGAATTTTGGCCTAGTTTTTTTAAAAGGGAAGGCCATTTGCAATCTTAGCCTTGGTATGCGAGGAGTTGGAAAATGAAAAAGGCTTGCAAGGATTCCAATTAAAGTATATAGAAGGAAACCAACGAGTAAGAATACAGAAGACAACATTGAAGATAAGATATATAGCAATGACTATTTAATTAGATTGCAACCATAAGGAGAAAACAAAAAGGAAAAATTAAACATAATAGGTTTCAAAGTTTAAAAGCCATTGCAGAAAAGTAAATGTTGTTGCACCTCTTCCCACTTGCTTCAAACAAATATCTTCTCGTTGACTTGTCTGCACAAGAATAGTCAAAACACTATCACAATCAACACATTTCTTTTGCATTTCCAACCACCCTCCCTTGCAAAAAACACAAAATAGCTTCTACCCACCTTCCTAGAAGTTGCACAAAACTTAATCCAACTTGTACCCTCATAGAGGCTAACCCTCCTCGTTCTCAGTTCTCATAGCAAGTATAGTAATAGAATGACACCAAAAAATGCCTCATTGAAAATTTACCAACATTCATTTTGTTCCTCGAGGCATTAAAAGGAAGATGCTATTACAATGATCCCCAATACACACAAAGCATACAAAAATCAATGTTGACATGAACTAGCGTTTAATTTCTGTAGCCTTCTCTATCCATGTGGACCGACAAACGCCACCCATTGTTGGAGTATGACACTAGAGGGGTGAATCAATGTCTAAACAAATTTAACCAATTTTCATAAAATTAAACCATAGCTCAGATTTGATCTCAATATTAACATGATTAATGCATTCATAAGTTGAATGTAATCATTTAGAAATAGAATTGAGAAATGCAATACCCAAATGGTAAACAAAGTAGTAACAACTCAGTATAGCAGTAAGACCATAAAAGAACAAAGATACACAAGATTTTGCTGAGTGGAAAACCCTCCTGGGGTATAAAAATCACTCTTGAAATGCCTTGCAGGGTTAATCAATTTAATCCACTGTTCACAATGCCTTATAGGCTAATTTTTGAGCACCCACTCAAGGAGCACCAACCCCTCGTTTAGAGATATCAATCTCAAGGAGTGCCAACCCCTCAAATTATATTTCTAAGCAATAATAATATCTCAGAGGATCTCTCTATTTTTAGTTAAGCTCATATAACTTAGTTTTCTAGTCTACCTAATACCATAAGAATCCAAATATTGAATAATTAAAATATTACATAGAGAAGAATTACAATACTGTTCTGCATCATATTTTCCAGATTTTGTATTACAAAGTTTTTCCAATACATTTCTTGATATAGCCAAAAATTTCTATCTGTTAGAATGATAAGCAGAAGAAGCACAATGTTCACAACACTGTCTTTATATATATTTACAAGTATGTCTATCAAAAGAGTCTTCAAAGAATTCAAGGTCAAAGAGGAATCTGAAACCCCATTTGTTGTTTTTGAATGTGTGCCAAAGAATCAATGATATGCAACACCTGATCAGTAGGCTGCCAATAAACTGACAAGCATAAATCAAAGTCTCTTTTCAAATTTGCAAGTGCCTTTTACAAAACCCAGATGCTTATTAAAATAAAATAGCCATTTGAACTATTTTTAGAAGATCATTATGCTGAAATCATGAAGCTTTGAAATGAATGGAGTGTAACTGACAGATTTTTTCAAAAAGCACGACTACCCATTGTTTGAATCTAATAAATCCTCACTGTAAAATGAATTTTCTGCTTTTAAGAGTCATCAATAATGGTTTTAAGGTAATGCAAATGAGCTGACAGCAAGATTCCCAAATACCCAAATATTCAAATGAATATTACAACTGAAAAATGACCACTATCCAATAATAATAATAAACAACTCAAAATATTGTTGAGTTCACTGTCCAATGATGCCTGACCACAATATTACTTTAATATTTTGTAATCAAGATGTCCAAAGATGTCGACCACATTATAGACCAAAATCTGAGTCAAAGTCCTTCAAAGAATGCCATGACTTCGACAATGATCACATAGGAGACAATGCTAAAAGATATATGATGGAGTCGATGAAAATTTCAATATGACTTTAACCAAAGTCATTTACTAATGCAATAAGGCCCGATATCATTGCAAATTAGTCATTTTAAAAAATGATGCCCAAAGTAATAATTTTTTTTTTGCCATGAGTGCTAAAAAATTCCATCAAATAAAAAATGTGAGAACAAGATGGCTTTAGAATCATGAGTGAAATAAAGTCACTAAACCAAGCTTCAAGGAGCAATTAACATAGTAATCAATTTTCCTGAGATGGAGCAATATAAAGAAACACTAAACCAATATGTGCCAAGATCATCAATGATATACCAACTCAAACTGAGTAAACCATGAATCAATATAACTTGCTAAGTACCAATTTTTCAAAATTATGAAAAACTAAAAGAGATTTAAATCTGAAAACCCGTACCCATAATCCAAATACATGTATGAATGAGATAACCTATATATCTGCATGAAACCAAAGTAGTGGGGAGTACCATAAAGAAATGACAAATCTGAATGTAACTCAAAGCCATAGAACTGTCCACTGAATGCCAAGACCAGTAAGCCATATAATCAAATTTATCATTAAATTTGTACTATGATAATGCATAAAGAATCCAAACTAAGACTGTCAACAAAGAGAACCAACTAGAAGATATTTTTTCATCAAGGACAAACCATTTGAACACAAGCTGAGATGCAACAAGCTCCACACTTGTCCTTGATGGGAAAAACACAAATGGCTCTCCTCATTTTGCCTCGTGGCAGGATAGGATAGAAGAGAAGGATGTGTAGTGCCAAGACACACAATTGAGAAGCCAACCAAGATACCATGAGAATCTGCTAGAAAAAGAGTAACGGTGTAGCAACCATGTTTGTACGATAGTTGTAAGTGAATAAAACTCATAACCTGCTCCCCCTAAGTAGATGCTTGGTAAATTAGAGAAGTAAGGATTGAGAGATAACTACCAATCGAATTCTTAGCCTTTCAAATAACTCTTTAGCTAAGGGATTAGTAAAAATGTCAGCCACCTAATCTTGTGAGCCAACAAATTGTAAACATACTTCATTAGCTAGTACCTTTTCTCGAAGAAAATGAGACTTGATAGCAATGTCTTTAGTGCAAGAGTGCATAATAGGATTTTTGGAATATTTATCTCCTTGTCTTATCACATAGAATAAATGGGTTTAGGAACTGTACCCATATCGATGAGTTTAACTCACCCAAGAACTTAGGTACAACACAAAGTGGTAGCGTATATTACCAGTGCGATGAGTGGAAAGAGAAACGAAGCTCTTGTTTCTTGGTAATGTAGTGCCGCTAAACAATCACTGAAGAATATAGCACCAGTGCTTTCCTATCATCAAATAGCAGCCCAATTAGCATCGATTATATGCAAACAATGAAGAAGATCATTGCTTCTAGGATACTAGGAGTGCATAATCCAATAGTGCCACGAATATATTTAGAGACTCATTTAATGCAAATAACATGAGATGATATTTTTAGGTAATGCACGAAAGAGCCATGCAACTATACCAAACTTCTGGATTATGTATGAGGTCTCTAGAAGCTGATTAATGCTCTTGAGAATGCCAATCATTGATCTATATTCAATTTGATTTGTATCAGGAGAATCATCAACCTTAGTAAGTTTGCATCCAGTAACCATTGGAGTGCTAACTGGATGACATTCATTCATTTGAAATTTCTTAAGCATCTCTCTAGCATACTTGGTTTGAGAGAGAAATATGCCATTTTCAAGTTGAGAAATTTGAAGACCCAAAAAGAAATATAATTCTCCCAATAATGACATTTCAAACTCAGATTCCATAAGCTGAGAGAATTTTCTACTCAAAGCAACATTATTGCAGCCAAAGATAGTGTCATCAACATAAATTTCAACAACCAGAATATCAAAACCTTCAGATTTAACATAAAGATTACTGTCAACACCTCCTCTAACAAAGACATTAGAAATCAAATGACTGTCTAGCCTAGAGTACCAAGCTCTAGGTGCTTGTTTTAAGCCATAGAGGGCCTTTTTCAACCTGTAAACATGATTACGCTTATCTTTGCAAATAAATCCTTCAGGATGTTCTACATAGACCTCTTCATCTAAATAGCCATTCAAAAAGGCATTTTTGACATCCATTTGATAAACAGTGAAGTTCTTATAAACAGAATAAGCCAAGAATATTCTAATAGATTCTAGTCTAGCTACAAGTGCAAAGGTTTCACCAAACTCAATACCTTCTTGTTGAGCATAGCCTTTGCAGAAAAACCTTGCTTTGTTGCGAACAACATTGCCATTTTCATCAAGCTTATTCTTGTATATCCATTTGCCTCTAATGACATTCTTTTCATCTGGTCTTGGGACTAACTCCTAAGTCTAATTTTTCACAATCTGATCAATTTCTTCCTGCATAGCATTAACCCAACATAAATCTATGAGGGCTTCATTAAAATTTTTAGGCTCAAACTGAGTAACTAAACAAAAAGCTATTTGAGCTTTTTCATCAGATTCTGCAGCCTTTCTTCTAGTTTGAACTCCTACATTCTTATCCCCAATAATCTGATCTTTGGGGTGGTATTTAGCAAGAGATTTTAGAGGAGTTTTTGATACACCTTTTTTAGGACTTGCTTCTTCAATTTTAGGGCTTGTTGATTCAACTCCTTCTGAATTCATTTCAAGTTCAAGTTCTTCTTCCTCATTATCCTACATAAGTTTAGCATCTAAATGTGGTCTTTCATCAAATTTTACATTAACAACTTCAACAATCTTATTAAGCCTTTTGCTAAGGCATTTATAAGCTTTGTTGTGAGTTGAGTATCCCAAAAAGATACCCTCATCATTCTTTGATTGAAAGCTCCCAAGGTTATCATCATCTTTCTTGATAAAACACTTACTTCCAAAAATTTTAAAGTGTTTGATAGAAGCAGTTATTCCATACCAAAGTTCATAAGGAGTGTGTTTAGATTTCACCCTAAGTTGCACTCTATTCAAAATGTATACAACTGTATGAACAGCTTCTTTCCAATACATATCAAACAACTTAGCTTCATCTAGCATGGTTCTAGCCATTTCTTTTATAGTTCTATTCTTACGTTCAACTACCCTATTTTGTTGAGGTGTTTTTGTTACAACATACTATCTTTTAATGCCGTGTTGTTCATAGTAATCAATAAACTCTTGAGAAGTGAACTCACCTCGTTTGTCAAATCATAGTGGAGTTTAGTCACGATTCCTTTTCAACCATTTTACAAAAGGTTTAAAACCTTTCAAAGGCTTCTAATTTGTGCTTAAGAAATGTGACCCAAACCATTCTAGTATAATCATCCACAAATAGCATAAAATATTTTTCACCATTAATAGACCTTGTTCTAGTTGGTCCACACAAATCTGTATGCACTAGTTGTAAAGGTTTTGAGAAGAATGTTCTTTTGTTTTGAAGCTGATTTTAGTTTGTTTACCGCTTAAACATTCTTTGCACACAAATTTTTTTGGCTTGTTAAGGACTAGTAAACCTCTAACATTCTGATTTTTACTGATTCTAACCAAATTTTCAGAATTTATGTGTCCTAATCTTTTATGCCATAGCCATCTTTCTTCA
This sequence comes from Sequoia sempervirens, assembly GCA_007258455.2. Classification (NCBI taxonomy): domain Eukaryota; kingdom Viridiplantae; phylum Streptophyta; class Pinopsida; order Cupressales; family Cupressaceae; genus Sequoia; species Sequoia sempervirens. Next base: position 3,702 of record VDFB02191041.1, on the reverse strand, counting down.
ATTTTTCCCATTAGACACATACCTTGATTATTGTCAATGTTTGATGCATCAAGAAGATTGTAAACATTTCCTTTAGTCCTTCTTCTAGCTGCAACAGCCTTTCCAAGCTTTTTTTTAATCTCACATCCCTGCGAAGTGAACAAAACATGATAACCACTATCATAAATTTGACTAACACTTAGAAGATTGTGCTTAAGACCTTCCACATAGTACACATTATAGATAGGGGTGTCCTCATTCAGAAGAAGTGAACCTCTACGTTTAATTTGTATACCAAAATTATCACCAAACTTAACATATCCACCTACATAATCTTCAAGATTTATGAACTTATCTTTGTTTCAGTCATGTGGTTAGAACATCCACTGTCCAAGACCCATAAGTCCTTTTTCTTGGAATGAAAGGAAATTTGGACTAACATAGTTTGCTTGATGTTGTTAACATTCTTAGGCTTCTAGACCTTTTTGATTTTCTGTTTAGATTGCAGATCTTTGCACTTTTGACAGAGTGCCCCAAAGCATTGCATTTAAAACATCTGATCTGTTTAACAAACCCATAGTATTGCCTAAGACCAAACCTAGGTATTCTAGGATTCATAAGCCTACAAGAGCTCACTTTATGGCCAAATTTGTTGCAGAAAAAAGCAGTAACCATAGAAGAAGGGATTGACTCTGTATGATGTCCTATTACCTTTTATGGACTGAACATGATTCTTACCAAATTCAGAGTGATTTGGACCTGAACCCTTGATTTCAGAAGAGGGGTTTTGTTTTGCATTATCAATTGAGCATTCACCCTTTTCAAAACCAACACCGGTTTTGTCTTTATACAACTTTTGCTTGCTGAGCATCTCATTAATTTTTAATGTGATTTCATATTTTTCAATTTCCTTTCTAAGACATACTACTTCTTGTTCCAATTTTTGAATTTCTTGATCTTTGCAACTTACAGTCACTTGAAGACAGTCCTCAACTCTTTTAGCTTCTTCAAGCTGAGTTTTCAGAGAGACTATTTCTTGATCAGGTTTATGTTCTTAAGCAAGAACTTGTTTTTTGAGTTTTTTGACCTCTTTTAAAGCACATTTCAGTTCACTTTCAAGATCTACTTCACCTTCTTCAATATCAATGTTGTTTGTATCTTCTTGCTGAGTGATTTTAGCCATGAATAATGTTTCATCTTCTTCTACTGATGAATCTTCAGACTCAATGTCAGTTTCATCTTTACTAAACAAACTCTTCTTCTTTTTGAAATTGAAATTTCATTTAGGTTTAAAGGCCTTCTTCTTAGGTTGTTTTCCAGATTTGTCATTGTCACTGATTTGATCATCATAGGGGCACTTTGCAGCAAAGTGACCTCTTTTACCGCAGTTAAAACATTTAAAGGGAAGTTTTCCCTTATATTTTCCTGATCCCTTTTAAATTTTTCTAACAAAGTGGGATTCTTTAGAATCAAACAACTCTAACTCACTAACTTCATCTTTTTCTTTCTTTTTAGTGTTAAAGGCAGTTTCTTTTCCTGTTGAGTTGTTTTTGCTAGTTCTCATTTCATAGGCAGTAATAATTCCCTGTAGATTATCTAGGGTGAGCTGATCAAAATGTTTCTTTTCTTCAAGAGCTGAAACCTTAGATTCAAATTTAGTTGGTAAGTTTCTAATGACCTTTGTAACCACATCAAACTCTTTAACCTCTTGTCCTAATCCTTTCATAGCATTGACAACATCATCAATTCTTAGAAAATATTCAACCACTTTTTCATCATCCTTCATTCTCATTTCCTCAAACTGATGTTTGAGAGTAATGATTTTTGACAGTTTGAATTTTTCATTCCCTTGGTATATGGTTTCAAGTTTATCCTAGATTTTTTTAGCTGCCTTGCAATGCATGACTTTAATAAACACATCTTTAGTTAAACCACACAAGATGGCATGCTTAGCTCTGGCATTAATTTCATATCTCTTTTTCTCAGCAAGATCTGTGGGTATTGTGGCTGGAACATTGTACCCATTTAACACAATGCTCCAAACATCAACATCATAAGAAACAAGAAATGCTTCCATTCTTATTTTCCAAAACACATAATCCATTCCATCAAATAATGGAGCTCTAGTTACAGAAGCTCCTTCTTGAGATTGTGCCATTAAAAAATAGACTCCAAGACCAGGATCAATCCTAGGAGGTTTAGACCTATCAAAGGACCCTACGCTCTTATACCAATTGTTGGAGTGAAAATGACACTGAGGAGGGGGGGGGTGAATCAGTGTCTAAATAGATTTAACCAAATTTCATAAAATTAAACCATAGCTTAGATTTGATCTCAATATTGACATGATTAATGCATTCATAAGTTGAATGTAATCATTCAGAAATAGAATTGAGAAATGCAATACCCAAACGGTAAACAAAGTAGTAACAACTCAGTAAAGTAGTAAGACCATAAAAGAACAAAGAGACACAAGATTTTTCCGAGTGGAAAACCCTCTTGGGGTATAAAAACCACTCCTGAAATGCCTTGCAGGCTTAATCAATTTAATCCACTGTTCTACAATGCCTTATAGGCTAGTTTTTGAGCACCCACTCAAGGAGCACTAACCCTTACAGATATCAATCTCAAGGAGTGCCAACCCCTAAAATTATATTTCTGAACAATAATAATATTTCAAAGGATCTCTCTATTTTTAGTTAAGCTCATATAACTCATTTTTCTCATCTACCTAATACCCTAAGAATCCAAATATTGAATCCTTAAAATATTACATAGAGAAGAATTACAATACTGTTCTGCATCATATTTTTCAGATTTTGTATTACAGAGTTTTTCCAATAAATTTCTTGATACAGCCAAAATATCTATCTCTTAGAATGATAACCAGAAATTTCACAGTGTTCACAATAATGTATTTATATATGTTTACAAGCATGTCTGTCAAAAATTCTTCAAAGAATGTGTTGTTCAAAGGAATCTGAAACCCCCTTGCAATTTTTAGAATATGTGCCAGAGAATCATTCTTTTGTAATGCCTTGACAACATGCTATCAATAAACTGACAAGCATAAATCAAAGTCCCTTTTCAAATCTGCAAGTGCCTTTTACAAAACCAAGATGCTTATTAAAATAAAATAGCCATTTGAACTATTTTTAGAAGATCATTATGCTGAAATCATGAAGCTTTGAAATGAATGGAGTGTAACTGACAGATTTTTTCAAAAATCATGACTACCCATTGTCTGAATCGGATAAATCCTCACTGTAAAATGAATGTTCTGCTTTTAAGGGTCATCAATAATGGTTTTAAGGTAATGCAAATGAGTTGACAATAAGATTCCCAAATACCCAAATATTCAAACGAATATTACAGCTGAAAAATGATTGAAATCATTTAACGCAATGACTATTAGAGATGTCCACTTATTTCTTTATTATTTTATCAGCCCATAATCTATTTCAGCTGTAACTGAAATACATTGACTCAAGCCAAGCAAAAAAGATGCTAAAACCTTGTTGATTCAAACAAGAGAAGACCAATAACATGTCATTTTGCTGAAATAAATCATTGAATGATAAAATGTGTTACCTGAATATGCAGATTGAAAGTCAAACAAATACCATTCTAAGTTTATACCATTAACCATGGCTGGCCATCTAATTCCCACTTTTTTTTTCAGCTTCAATCAAACTTCCAGCCAAAAATGCACCAAACATAGTA
>VDFB02191039.1:0-12266 GCA_007258455.2 Sequoia sempervirens | reverse complement strand
TTAACAACAATATCACATCATACCCTGAAGCAAACCTATTATGGTCAAGACCTAACTACCAAAGCCTTTGGATTAAGCTAAGTCAACCTTTTCCTATTATACAAACACCTTAGGTTGCCCTAGTTTTTTCTTTCAAGTAAAGATAGGTTCTTCATAGTTTTCTTGTGAGGATTTTATCTGCATTGTTGTTGCGAGTGACATAAGTCATCAACAAGAGCTGCCACTGGGAGGAATATCTTTTGTTTGTTGTTTTTGGTTTACCAAATTGGTTTTGAAGGCTGGATTTTCATAGAGTCACTAGATCTCTATCTATTGATCCTCGTGTGACTTTAGTTGAGCTTAGTGGTCAAACATCATCTAGACCTCAAAATTTTAGAAGTGTAAGTGGAAACTTGCAAAATCTAACTACTATTATACCACCACCACCTCCCATAGTGATGGTTTTCTTCAACTTAGAGTCATCGATTCAATTTGTTGTGTATAATGATTTACCAAAACATCTTGACAAGTTGTGTCCTAAATACTATCTTCAAAAAGATGCAGAGGAACATATTAGTATCTTTAAGGATAAATGTTTTAGAGCAAGGATTCAACATGAAGATGTCATGTGTACATTGTTCCTGTATACCTTAAGCAATGAATTTTACCAGTGGTTTATATCAACCTACCTCATAACTCAGTTAGATCATGCCAAGATATGGAATGCCAATTTTTGGCTAGATTTAGAACACAGGTTGATCTTGCCTTGTTATATCATCAATTTTCTCAAATCAAGAGGTTTGATGGAGAACCTATAACTACTTTTAATGATAGGTTCTAGAAGGATTATTCTAGGTTACAAGCACCTTATGTAGTGGATAATTTTTCTACTATTGTGGTTTATTATACAACAGTAGATCCTTTAACTACTATATTTGTGAAGCAAAGGACAAATCTTCCCATTACTTTTCCTAAAGCCTATGCTAAAGTTGTAAGTGTAAATTTAGAAATGAAACACCTCAGAAGTAGATCATCTACAAATGGTGGAAATGGATTAAATAATTATCCTGTCCCAAATGTGAATGGAGTCTCTTTAAATCATCCAATGACTCTGAATAATTTTTCTTCAGTGGTCCAAAATGGGACATTTCATCAGAATACTTTCTTTCAACCAGGAAATAGTCAAGCTTTAGTCCCTCACCTTGGTCCAGCTATCACAGAGCTACATCCTAATGGAAATTCTTTCTTCTCACAAACTCAGGAAAGTCAAAATATTAAAATTCTAGATGATAAGAAAGAAATTAGAGAAATTACAGTTCTCAACTCAAAAGATTAACCACAAAGGTTACACGATTAAGAAATCAAAACTTCTATTCTCAAAATAACAATTAGAATTCACAAAGTCGAGAGTATAATGCTCCCAGACCACCTAGACCTTGGAACGCACAACCAAATAATGGAGGGATATCCACACCTTTAGATAACACTAATCCTTCTGATGAAAAATCCACATCAAAGGTGATTTTATTTGACCTTGTGATGAATAATTGTGTAGAATTCATAATACAAATGCTCATTCTAAAGTGGACTTTCCATAGTTTAAAACTGTTTCATATATTTTTCTGGCTGCTACACATTACAATGAATAGTGTGACTCCCATCCTCCTAAAGGAAATGAATTGGTTCAAGTAGTATATGATTCTGCTTTAGTCCTTGAAAGTTATGAATGTGTTGGGTCACCTACTATTGTTAGGAGTTATACTCATGAATATGAAGGAGACAGTTCAACCATGACTTTAGAAACATATATGTTTCCTTATCAAGATGAAAATGAACCTCAAGATGAAGTTGATGAAATTCACGCTTTTCAACAATATTAGAAAGGACATAGTTATAACCTAAGAAGTAACACAAATGGTGGAAGTAAATTCAATGGGCTATTGACCACATCAATTCTACCTAACAACTTTAATACTCCACTTGATGATAAATCAAGCAATACTCTAGGGTTGCCCAAGGTGACCTCTCATTATAATTCATCAAATGTTTCACAAAGTGAAAAGGTAGATTTTGCTGATCAAAACAACTTGACTAATTATTTAGTGGAGGAAATAAAAAAGATAAAAATCAACCTTTCTTTATCATAATTGCTCAAAACACCTGTGATCAGGAAAGCTTTCTTAAAAAATTTAGAAGATCTTCCAAAGGAAAGCAAATTTAGAGAATCTCAATTGAAAGATAATTCCATTAAGGAAAAAGATAAGAACATTGTTCCTATGGTAGATGTGCAAGTAGCCTTTTACAAAGGAAAACTAGAGTCCCCACCATTTTTACTCACGTTGAGAATATTTGGTAAAAAACTTCATAATTGTTTAGTAGACTCTAGAGCATCTACTAATGTGATTCCTCTATCCATATGTTAAATGTTAGGGCTAACTCCAGAAAGTTCTTTAAAGAAAGTTACTCAACTTGAAAAAACTAAAGTAAATGTAGTTGGGGAGTTAACTAATATTCACATGCAGCTAGTGTCAGATCTTAGGATTCAATATTATATAGATATTCAAGTCATCGAGATACCCGATACTTACAATATGTTATTGAGTAGGGATTGGTGAAAGACTCTGAATGGATATATGGCCACAAATTTCTCACATATGTGGTTACCATGGAAAGGAGTTCCTAATCAAATCAGAATTGAAAGAGAACCACACATGAAATACATGATCACTGATTACAATCAGAAAAATGAAGTTCTATATATTGATGTAGAACCAAGGGTTCATAAAATATGAAGCTCAAGAGTTAAAATAGAAGAAGTATTTACATGCAATGCTAAAATGCATAATCAAATAACTCTTGGAATTGATGTTTTAATTGAATCAGATTGTGATTCTTTCAAAGAAGAAAGTAGTCATTATGATAAATTTTGGAAGAATATAATTACAAAAGCTTGAAAGAGCGGTAAAATTGAAATTTCACTAAAAAGTTTTTTATTGTAGGATTGGTGCAGGTTACACAATTCTGCACATTTAGAAGATAGTTGCATAATGTTCTTGGAAATAATTCACAAAATCAAGAGTCAGTACTATCTAGAACATGTAAAGATCAAAAGGTCTAAACCAAAAATACCTGGATGCAAAATCCAAGTTACAAAAACTAAAAAATGCTAATTCAACAACTCTTAGGAATGGTAAGTTTCAAGCTACAAGTGATCAAGCCTGGATTCTTAAGTTTGATGGATCCAAATTGAAGCAAGGAATTGGAATTGGAGTTGAACTCATCAACCTGCAAGGTAAATCTTTTCTTGCTACTTATCAATTAGAATTTCAATGTACTAACATGGAAAAATATGAAGCTCCTTTTCATGGTTTGATGATCACAATAAAGAAGAAAGTCAAAATTCTTAAGGTGTTTGGTGACTCTGAATTGGTAGTTAAACAAGTTCAAAAGCAGTATGTTTATCATTACAAGCAATTGTCCAATTACTGACATAGAGTATTGGATCTAATAGAATATTTTGATGCTTTCAACATTACTCACATTCCAAGAAAATTTAATCAAAGAGCCAATGCTTTGGCTACTGCTCCTAGTGCTTTAGAACCTTTAGATGCCTTAGATTTGAAGAGATTTACATTTGAACTAGTACAGTTACCCTTGGTTCCTGATAATGTTACAAATTTGTAGGTGTTCGAACATGATTGACATATATTGGAATTCATTACTAACTCCGGTATCTTCGGAGCACAAATAATTGAAGAAATAGATTGAATTGATGGCAAAATTTAAGACAAAGAATTAGCTCAAGCTAAAGGTAATAATATTTCAAAAGGGATATTGAGTTGGAATGATTTTTTGACATTGTATAATAGCCCAAACTAATAACCCAAAAATTACCACTATTTTTTTCTTTATTACTATATTATTATGTGTTCATTCACTTGCATACTCAGGTACTTCTATCCATACGGGATAGGCATCCATCCATCCGAGATAGGTATCCAACCATACGAGTTAAACATTTGTCCATATGAGACAAGAATTCATCTATCCATCTAGGATAAGCATCTACCCAAACAAGATAGGAATATATCCATAAAAGATAGGAATGTGCTTTGGCTAGAGAATTGATGTAATTAATAATTCTATTACTAATTGCTTTGAAAATCAAACTAATTAAAATTATTATCATTTTTTTTGCAAAATAAATTAAGGCAACAATAAAATTGTGTAATTAAAACTAAATAATTTTGGAGTATATTATTATTTGTGAGGTCTTAAAAACTAACACCATTGTTAAGTTGAAAGTAAACAATAATATTTTAATTTGAAATTAAATACTAATTTTTAATTAATCATTGCATGTACAACTAATATTAATTGCTTTTATAACATTATTTAATCAACACTAAATTTGAAAATGAACACTAATTTTTTTTTACTTTGAGATTAAATACTAATTTAAAAGAACCAATGCATGCGATATTCAAATCTAATTAAGTTATTTTATGAGAGGCATTTTAAACCATCATAGTTGTTTTTTTGTTTTAAGACTTAGAGAATAATTAGAAACTTCTAATTTAGGATTTGTTTCAACTTCCAATCAGATTCTAGAATATTATGTAAATTTTAGAAACATCCATTAAATGTCAATTTAATTAATCATTTTTAATGATTGCATGTAACAATTAAACTTTTATATTTGGGAAACTTTTTTGCATGTATCCATATTAATTTCTATTTTGAATATATTCTCCTTTTTGCATAAGATACTGTAAATCAATTGATTAAATGAGATATTTGATTTATTGTTTTTAAGATCTTGTGTAATTTGAGAACTTAATTGATATCTATTTAATTATATCTATTTTCAAATAATTCACATTCTTAAATTAATATAACCTTAAATTATTATTATATGCTCATTTGCTTGTCAAATAAAATAAAGGAAATAACTCTATTATATATGTATTTTTAAATTGTTCTAATATTTTCCATACATGTTTAGTTGTTTAAATATCTATTATTATAATATTATGCATTGTTACAAAATAGAAAATAATTAAACATTATTTTAATTAAATCATATAGATACATCAATAATTTAGATTAAAATTTTTAATTCATTAATGTGTACGAATTATAAAATAAATCATAGTATAGATTTTATAGAAAGGTTTGTTTTATCCAAAAAGTTAACAAAATCATTTTAAATCTAAAAGGAAATCTATATGTATATCTTAAATTATTCTCAATAGATTTTTCCTTTTTTTTTTCAAAATAATGAGATTTAAACTTACATCAATATATTTGATAAACCATTATTATTAGGACTACTGCAATGAGTTTGAAAAACTTTGTTTAACTAGTTATTAATAATTTGTTTGTTAATCAATTATATTTTAGTATTTTAAGTTTTATTTAGAAGACTTTATTTTTTCTAAAGCCAACATGCAAATTTTTTAATTTTATGAATTTTCAAAAAAAAAATTCGTCGATATGATTGGCTGAAAAATTTTATATGTTATTGACGAATTTCGCGGAATCTTAAAAATAGCCTATTTTTCGACAGTTTTTTTGGGCGTGTTTTGATGATAATTTTTACTCGAGAAATCCTATAACTTTATTTTAATACAACTATCTCTTTTATTTTGGATAAGAATCAAGAAGCGGTTATTATTACATGGAAGTTAGATTGCATCGCGACCAATCTATTATATAACTAAAACATTTTAATAATTTCATTTTGATATTTCACGAATTTCAATCTTGGGGCTCTTCAATGTGTATATATGCTCCATATTTGTGACTCTAAATGGTTATTTTTGAAAAAAATAAAAAACAGTTATTCATAGATAAATGAATTTAATAAAAAAAATATTTTATAAAAATATTATATTTGATAACTTGTTAAATTATTATATATATTTTTTTCACTAAGAAGCTAAAGTCTACCATCAAATTGATTCTAACATTGAGATCACTGAAGAAGCTAACACCCCCCGTCGATCTCATAGACTAGTTCTTAAGTAGGACAAGGTGGGAAGCCTTAAGGAAGCCTCTGATTCAGGCAAGGATCTTGAGAGTGACAGTGAAATTCATGAGGAAATGGTGGCGGGTGGGGAAGGCCAGTCAGTGTTGGTGAATAGTGCATCCCATGTGTCAAAAGTTTAAGAAGGGCTCTTAAAATTTGACGTGTCTTGGAAATTACCCCTCAGTCCTCTGATGCGGTTAAAGGGAAAGCCCCCTTGTAGGAAGATCACAAGGAAAAAGATCAGACTTGGGAAGAAGTTGGCAAGCTGAAGGGGAGATTGGAGAGGTTGGAAAAGAAGGTCCAAGAGGTGTCTCAATTTGCCTTGAGGGTCATGCACACGTCGGCCACTAGTCTTTGCTTGCTGCAAAAGGACAAGTCCATGGATGGTGTTGAAGATGATGTTGGTTTCAAGGAGCTGCTCGAGTTCCTCACGGCGGATTGGGTGATGGCTATACAAGATATGCATGTCAGGAATGAAAAGAATTAGGTTGTTGGGCCTGTTTGTTCTTGTTTATTTCTATGTCTTGTTGTTTGTTTTTTCTGCTAAACTTGGTGGACCGCTGATGGTCTTTGGAATTATTTGGCTGGTTTCATAATTGCATGAAGAACTTTGTTATCCTACGATTACTGTTACTTTTTGTTTTTTGATGATGTGATGTGGGTGATGGCTTTCTCTCTACTGTCACTGTGTTGTTAATGTGATTTCGCTGGATGGCCTTTGTTGCCTTGTACTTATGGGTTAGCACCCTTGTTTTGTTGCTTTTTATTTCAAAAACATTTAAAATCATATTTTATAATCTATCATAAAAAATATAAAAAAAATCTGATTATTTGATAATATTAAAAAAAAAAATAGTATCATATAACCATCATTGCAAAGCACTAAATGTGAGATCGAAATAATATGATTTATTGGTGAGGCTCTTGAACAAATATTATTGTACTTCAAAGTTGAAGTTTCATTTAAAGGTTTATTTTTTCTAGGATGATTTTTCAAATAAAATACAAGTAGTCCTTCCTCTTATATAGTGATTAACATTGGATTTTTTTTTTATTGGAAGAAAGCATATATTAATAATAAAAAATAATGTACAAAATGAAGTGGAACTCCATGGTCTTTGATCATTTATATTATAATATATTTTTTTATAAATAAAATAATTTAAATAAATATAAATATATAAATAACATAAAATAGTTTTTAAGTAAAAAAATAATTTGAGATTATATTTTTTAGTGTTTTTTGATAGATATGTTTAAGATATACATTCTAATAATTAAATTTAATTTAAAATTTATAAATTCATGAGCTTTTAATGTAAGTATTCATGTTTGATAAATTATTTCACATTGACCTTTTCATTGTATTTGTTGTTGGTCATTTCATTTTTATGTCAAGAGACATTTAACAATATTGATAACAAGTCTCATGTCATGATTGTGTACATAAAACATTTAAGTTAAATTTTATAATCATTTACACATCAAATAATTAATATTTAATAATAAGCATAATATTAGTGATGTAATGAAACAAAAGAAACAATGATCAAAACTTAAATACTATAATTACAAAAAGTATACATTTAATTTTATTCACATTAACAAAATTGATATTTAATTTAATTAAAATTTAAAATATTATAATTATAATTATTATAATACTACAAAGACAAGTACTGCCACTACGTGATACTTGTTAAAAATAATAAATCATATATTTGATAAGCTACTATTATTAAATAAAAATAATAATATTTGCAAAGAATTAAATTTAAATTTATTTATTTATTAACTTACGAATATTAATACAATTATAATTTTGTTCTATTCTTTTATTAAATTATTTACTTTCAAATGAAGGAAAATTAGGATGATAAATAAGGATTCTAAACTTTTTTTTTTTCTATCTTGAAGATTGCTATCCTAGAATTTATATGCAAGAGAGGAAGATCTCAACAAGATTAAAAGAAAATAACAACTACGAAGATATTCTGAGTTTTTCCTTCCCTTAAAAGAGACTAAAGGGTCATATTTATAGATAATGTATGTTGGTTCGACGGTCAAGATTTAATGGTAAAAATCAGCGGTCAAGATCAAATAAGTGAAGAGGAAAGTTTCCATTATAACTCATGAGAGGATAATATTGAATTTTTAATTTCAAAAGATGGATAATGGTGCACACAAGTTTTCCTACACATGAAGTTGCTAAAATAAAACTAGTTAAATGATAAAGGAAATATTTAAATTCTAAAATAAGATGAAATTAACCAATAAAAAGTAAGATGTTGACTAGAGAGAAGAATAGAAGTTAAAATAGAAAAATATGACAACTTTTAAATAAAAGTAAGATTTATTTATTCTTTCATACATAATTTGAAAAATATGCCTATTTCCATAATTAAATTTTAACATCATAATTTTTTATTTATTTTAAAGTATCTATTTGATTTTAATATTTTAATTTATTGATTTTTAATTTATTTTTCTCTTGTACTTTTATTCCATAATAAAATAAAATAATAATTATTGTCAAACCAACTTAATTTGATAATACAAAGTTTCATTTTCAAACATGTACTAGGAAGAGGTGACACATCGATCAAATAGTTTGATAAAAAAGATTTGCCCCAAAGTGATGGAGGGGAATCTGACTTATACAAATTGCATACTAAAGAAGATCCTAAGCATGTGCTTATAGGAAAGGTTTGTACTGAAGAAGAGAAGAGAAATATCACTCAGACACTTAGAGATTATTAGAAGGTTATAGCATGGATATATGAAGATTTGAAAACCTATGATACTTCCATCATCACACATACAATACCACTAAAGCTTGATGTAAAGCCTTTTCGATAGAAACAACAACCAATAAATGCACTCTTAGAACCACTAATCCAAAAGGAAGTCCAAAAGCTTCTATCAACTCAAATAATATTTCAAATATCAGACATTCTACTTGGGTAGAAAATTTGGCACCCGTAAGGAAGAAGAATGGGGACATACAACTGTGTGTAGGTTTTTGGAATCTTAACAAGGCATATGAAAAATATAATTATCCACTACCTTCATTGGATGAAGTTTTACAAAAATTCAATGGTTCACAAATGATTTCCTTTTTGGATGGATTCTCTGGATATAATCAAGTAATGGTAGCGAAGGAAGATCAGATGGAGACAACATTCACCATGAAGTGGGGAAATTTTGCTTACAGAAGGATGCCATTTGGATTGATAAATGTCGAAGCTACATTTCAGAGAGCCATGGATTATGCTTTTTGAGATTTGATATGAAAATGTATTATTATCTACATGGATGACCTCACATTACTTTCAAAGAATAGAGGAGATCAAGTTCGAGATCTTAGAGAAATATTGTAAAAGTGTGAAACTTATGGAGTTTTACAAAATCCTAAGAAATGTATTTTCAGGGTGACTAAAGGTAAATTGTTGGGACACATTATTTCTAAAAAAGGTATGAATTTTGTGTCTCCCTATGCATTGTATTGTTGTTTCTATGAACTTTTTGGGGAAAATCATGGATTTTGAAAATACAGATCTATAATCTTATGTATAAACTTATTTTATTATAAATATAAATATATAGGATTTTTGCCTTTGTTAAAAAAAAAAGATCAATTTCATCTAGAAATTTATCATTGGATTTACTGAGATAGTAAAACCACTCAATGATATTTTGAAAAAAGATGCAAAATAGAGTGAAAACATGAGGCTAATCTCACCTTCAAGAATATAAAAGTTGCAATTATGGAAGCACCAGTACTGGTAAGTCCAAATTATGTTAAACCTTTTCATATTTACTCATTTTCTTTTGGTCATACTTGTGCAATAGTACTAACATAGAAGGGTGAGAACCAGGAAGAAAATCCAATTACTTTTATGAGTACTCCATTTAAAGAAGCAGAGCTAAGATATATAAATGTTGAGAAACAATCCTTTGCTTTGGTCAAAGTAGTACAAAAATTCAGGCATTACATTCTAAGGAGTACATTCAAAGCTATTATTCTAGATGCTACAGTAAAAATGTTAACACATAGTGAGCCCAGAGAAAAGAGAGTCAAATGGGTTACGATTTTGCAAGAGTTTGATTTATAAATTATATCCATGAAATTGGTTCGGGGACGAGCTTTAGTTAAATCTATTTCAGAAATAGATTTGTAAATCTCTAGCCAACAGTATACTTTGGATGTAAAAGATCAAGAAGATTGGTATTCAAATATATGGCATTATTTAGTTAGCCATACCTGCCCTAATCATATGCAAAGAAATCAAAGAAGAGCTCTTAAGATAAAATCATAGAGTTACATGATCAAAGGAGGAACTCTATACAAAAGAAATCATGAAGCAATATATTTAAGATGTTTGAATATAACATAAGCGAATGAAGTGTTGCAGGAATTGCATGAAAAGTTTGGAACAACTCATGGAGCACCTTTAGCCACTGCACACCTCATCTTGAGAGTTGGTTATTACTGACCAACAATTTTTAAAAATACATATGAACATGCGAAACACTGCTATACATGTCAAACTGCTGTAGATAAAGGAAGATTTAATGCTCATCCATTACAATTGTTGATGGAGATGTGCCCTTTTTCACAATGTGGACTAGATTGCATTGGTACTATCAATCCTCCATTGTTTGTAGGTCACAGGTTTATATTAACTACTATAGATTATTGCACCAAATGGACCGAAGCGTGTCTTAGCAAACAATGCACCACAAAGGTGGTAATCAAATTTTTGGAGGAAAATCTTATTACTAGGTTTGGAGTACCATACACATTGATATGTGATAATGGCCATGATTTTTCTTCATTAAAGTTTTCCAATTGGACATTTAAATACAGTATAACATTAAAATTCTTATCTAACTATTATCCACATGGAAATGGATTAGTAGAGTCATTGAACAAAAACTTGTTGGATATAATTAAAAAATTGGTTGAAAAGAATCTTAGAGAATGGCATTCTTTATTGAAATTCACTCTTTAGGTAGATCGTACTATGATGAAATCTGTGTTGGGAAGTTCTCCTTACCACCTAGTTTATGGGGTAGATCCTATATTGTCAATAAACTTGAAAATACCTACTTGGAAATTTGTTGAAGAATACATTGGATTAGATGATCAAATTGAAGCCCAATTGATGCAATTAATGCATTTAGACAAAAATGTACCTGAGCTATAGATCATTTTACTAGGCATCAATTTGTGGTAAAATGATGGTTTGACAAAAGGGCTAGATTAAATTTTTTTAGAATATCTAACTTAGTCTTACACTAGAACAAAGCCCATGAACCTAAAGGTGAGCATGGTAAGTTTGATAGGTTATGGACAGGTCCTTATCAAGTTTCTAAAATTTTAGGTTATAGCACCTATAGGCTCAAAAATTTTACTGGTGAAGATGTCACATTTCCTATCAATGGGTAGTTTCTAAAGCATTATTTCTAGCCATAGTTTTTTGTAAATAGTCATTTCTTGCTTTGTTTTGTTCACCTTTTTTGAGGTTTTGCATTGTTAGGCTATACAACGGTTGGTAACCTTTGAAGGTGAACAAGGTAATAGAACATCAATTATGGAAATTTGATCTATGTTCTGACTAGAAGTAGCCCTTTAATTATAAATAATTGGGGAATTGTTTAGTTCCTTTTACTCTAGTTAGCATAAATCATTCAATTGATGTTGAGCTACAAGCGCCCATATCTTAAATCATTCTATTGGAATTTGGGATAACAATTATTTGCATTGAGTGAAAAATCAAAAGGCTACCTTTTCTACCACTGTAATTCCCAACCTAATAGTAGGCTTCATTGCTTGCAAATTGAAATGAGCTATTATTGAAATATCAAAAAGTTTACTATAAAAACAATCATCAAAAGAAAGAAATCAACTTTTTAGGCTATCCAAATATCTCTACTGAGGCTATGGATGCTTGGCTAGTAGTAGAGATATGTTTAGGGGAATTACAGAGATAACCTTGTCAAGGCTATAGATGCTTGACTGGTAGCAAGGCTCTATCCATGCATTAAAAAGGTAGCCCCCTAAGTATAAAATTTAATGCAAATAATTGTTATGCTCTAAGTTTGCTATAGCAGAAATAATCAATTGCACAAATGTGAGCTCAGTAATACTTAATCTTGTATGCTAGCTGAAGTAGAATTGGAATGTCGAAATGAAAATCTAACCATTTATAATTAGAAGACTAAAAAAATTTGGAGAATATTTTTTAGGTCC
>VDFB02191038.1:0-23096 GCA_007258455.2 Sequoia sempervirens | reverse complement strand
AATTTAATTACATGAGATTCTAATTAAATATTTTTTTGTAACAATTTCAATTATGGAGATTTTGTCAGATGATTCCATATAATAAAGATTCACTCAGAACCTGAGAATCATTGGTTGGCTTCCTTAATTAAAGGATATGGAAAGAACACATACTGAAAAGGGAAATGAAATCATTAATTGAATTGAATCATTCACACTCTACTTATCATACTCGAAAGGGAAATGAAATCATTAATTGAATCGAATCACTCGCACTCTACTGATCGGCTCTTGAAGACAAATAAATCCATGCCACAATTAGCTCTTGAAGACAAACATCTCTATCCTGATCCCTAAATATTCTTTGCCACTCAGAGTGTATAATGCATCAGCTTATTCATCAGAAAACTAAAGATGATTAATTTAGCTCAATAGAGGTCGTGGTACTTAGCAGAAAATTATGCAAGTTGAAATGCAGTCAATGCAAATAAACAGGAATTTAGAATTATACATTTGAATTAAATGCCAAGTCCTTGAAGTTGTCAAAAGTGTTCAGTTGGGCAGCTGACAAATATGTCAGTACTTCAATGTAGAAAGATGATGCTTACTGTTACAGGTTGGGTTTGTTTTTTGTCCTTCCAAGTTACACTCAATTTCTAAATGCATTCCTCACTACCTAATTGGTTCATGATCCACACTACAATCAAACTTTCTATCATTTTACTAAGTGTAATGCAAAAGATTATTATACACTAGGAGCTAGCGACCTGTCTATCTACACCAAAATTCATTAAATTGAAACAGGTTTGAATGTATTTTTAATATTGACACGAAAGTAGCTTTGATGATCTGATTGTCTGTTACCAAAAATAGACTGTAGATTTAGTGGAGATTCTCAAACCATTAATGTTGCATTGAAACAAAAGTAATCAATTTTGGAAGTATATAAGATAGCTTGTACTACATGGAGTTCTGGAAAAGTGTGTGTTATAATAATGCTGCAACCTTTTGGTAATCCAATGGTCTCCAAGCTAATTTTGTTGTCAAATATTGAGGTAAAGATGTGAAAAATGTTACGAAACTTCTGTGGATATGTCTGGGTTTGGTATATCTAAGATGTCTTGTAGGAATTGACTAAGTACAGAAATAGACATCACATATGCATTAAAGTGGACAACTCATGCTGGGGTAAGAAATTATGAATAGGCCCTAAAGTGTCATAATGTTGTTGATGGAAATTGTGCAGAAGTCCATAATAATAGTCGTGTTCTTTTGTGCAACATTATTACAGTTTTTTCTCTTTCTAGATTTCAAACTTTAAACAATTTTAATAATTTCTTATTTCTACGTTTTAGGTTTCGATAAATATTTCATTCTCTTAGACCAAGATTTTTTTCGCTATGATTTACAATTGTAGAAAGCTACAGTTGGTCACATAACAGGGGGGAATGTTATGAATCTTATTTTGTTGTATTTCTGCCAAGGGGAAAGAATTTGGAACCAGGCTCGTGTTTGCAGAAAATCAACTTAAACTCGCAAGTCTTGAATGCCCACCAAAGTCCAAATCAGTTGCAACCACTCTCGAAATCTATGGAGAAATATCTAGATGGAGGGATCATGAGTTCTTTGAAGAACAATAAGTGCTGCTCACAAATATTCAAGCAACTTAGTATAAACTTGGGACTGTGGGAGAATCAGATTTCAAGCATGCATCAAACTAAATCTCTACCGCTCTAAATTTCAAATAACTTGCAATGAGCATTCTGTTATCCTCGACCACATGAATGAGGTGTGTTTGAAAATAAATGCCATTTCTTAGCGTCTAAGATTATCATCTTAACAACTGTCATGATGCTCCCCAATTTTAGAAGATCAAATAAAGTTCATAAGTAAAAAATAGAAAAAAAATCCTACAATTTCACTAAAAATATTAAATGGAAAAATGAAATACCAAAACTATGAAGTAACCATGAGGATTACATTGTAGAAGCCTCTGGTTGGAAATTTCTATTGACAAATATAATAAATTTCTTACTGCTGGACCAATACAAACTTTTTCACTGGTTACTTCAGCTAAACCCACTTTCCTTAAATTCACAGGACAATTTTTTCTCACAGACCACTTACCCATTCCAATCTAACATTGAATATTTATAGAAACCAAATTTGCAATAATGAAAGTTTAAAATTAAAAGAAACTTAAAACAAGGAAAAATTTAAAATATAAGTTTTCTAAAAATCGAGTAAATTTTGTGAAATTCAAATCACAATTTTTCTTACCACTTTATATTTATCTCTTCTAATCAAACATCCATTACATACAAATCAAATCTGTAATAAAGAAAGCTTAAAATACACAAAATTTTTCCCAAACTTCTACCAACAAGCCGAATGTTCTGCTCTACTAATCAAACACCAATGAAGGAAATATTTGCATTAAAGCTAATGGAATTTTTAATTTCTCAGTATACTATCAGGAATCAGGGAAAAATTGGGGAAATATTGGGCAGCTAAAAAATGCAAAACAAGTTAATGGTAAAGAGAAACATTTTTTTAAGATCCAAAGTCATCTTAATTGCATAAAAAATGAGAGTGAAACTTGATAATTTATATGATGAATTTTGCAATATGTATGAAACTTGATAATTTATATGATGAATTTTGCAATATGTATTTTTCTTATTAATTTTGAGATTGCTGATTACAAATAATTGTCATAAAAATCTCTTTATAACAGTGGTAATAAATAATTCTATCTGAACAACAATGAACCTTCATGCAACAAAACACAAATAAGATAAATAAGACCCATTACCCTACCATTCTTCTTAACTATCAAATCGGAAAGACTAACCTTTACACAAAATGATATATACAATGTTAAAATTGACAATAGTCTACCTAATCTCAAGTACCTCTTATGTTTACAGCAGAATATGATATATCGCCTAAGAATGAAGACCATAACTAACATTGATGTAGGTGTGAATGTGTCCATCTTCTCAATTTCTGACTCTAAGTAAACTAAGGTGAGTATTTCTCAAAATTTTCAGAAATTTTCGGTAGAGATCCTTTTATCTAACTCCTTTGAGTACACATTTCCCAATATATATAACAAGCCTACCAAATTCTGACAGAATTTACAATGACCAGAGGAAAATACACAATTTTCTAATCATCAGTAGAAGGTTTATTAGCTGTGAAAATAACCTCAAAAAACATGAGACAAGTTCTTTTTAAGATATGGAACTTATCGATTTTTTAGTTTATTAACCAAGCATCTTGAAAGTAAGCATCAACACATAGGCCATACTTATACCCCCATTTTTGCTCCAAAGCAGGGGGCAACGGCCTAATACTACCCCTGTATTTTTGCTCTTCCTTCTGGCCCTTGAACCCAAACCTTCTTCCGTTTCACTTACTTGAATACATTCCACAAGATTCTTCACTCCATCTTCACTTAGAATCTCCTTATATTAAACATAGTGCCTCAATTTCCATATTTCTTAGGGGAAAGCATAATAACATAACTCTACATCTTGTCTGATGAGAAGTTTATTTTCAGCTGTCATTACCATCGCTATCATCATAGTGATCGCCTCTATTCACGAGTCTCAAACATGAGACATAAGGAGTCCACAGGCATGTTCTGCTAATAAAAAACCCCACCCTAAGCAAAACTGCTAATGTGGCAAGCCAGTGACCATCATTACAACGACATAAAAGCTGCTCCCTTCCTATCGGTGGGCAAATTCAGCCCCAATATTAGCCGTTTTCAGCGATACATATTTATAGAAACGACTCGGTGGCAGGGCAATATACGGTGTACTATGTCGGCTATTCAGAGGCGGTGTAATATACGGTGGAGTATGCCAGCTATTTCAACTGCCCAGAGCTTTTTTCAGACGTGAGACACTTCCGGCATGAGACACTTCCGGCGTGCTATTTCATAATGTGCACGATTCTTCCCGGGTAGATTGCGTGGGTTCTCAGGGTCAGCAGGGCATTTTTACTTCTATTTTGCTTTTTATTTCATTAAAAATGGGCTCTTTATATTTTGTTGGGTGGGTTCTCCCTTGTTTTGTGAGGATTCTGCCTTGGGCCTGCAGACATATCTGGGCCAGACCTGGGTGGAGATCTGTAACCAGCCTGAACGGGTAACAAAGTATTTTCTGAAGGAAAATAACAATTCATGAGCAGATTGTAGACCTTTTTTCAGCTATTTGCCATTCAAATGCTTCAATTTGTGACTAGAAATTAGCTTTTAGCTCGCTGATCTGGACTGCAAGCACAATGTCAATAAGTCATTTTTCAGTCTTGAATTCATTATTGTATCATAATCAATATTTCCTTCCAAAAAATGATTTTCTTGTGATCTGAATGTAGCAATGGGTTGCAGCATCCATTGCAGCGTGTTTCCACTTTCCAGCAGTCTAAAGAAGATACATGGGAGACCCTGCAACTAACAAATTTTGTTTAATATACTGGCCAGTGGAGAGTAGACCTATAGTTGAGATACTACTGAGACGTGGTAATATTTTGTGCTTGTGAATAGCGCTATTTTGTTCCAATCTGTCAAAATAACTTTTATCTTAAATATATTCCTGGTACATGACTCTGCAAAAACCTTGATCTGTTAGAATATATGCAGATTATTTTGTAAATACTACCCTATCTTGAAATTTATATTCTGAATATCATGGAAGAAATATTTTGTTAATGCAGGATATGGTTCCAACAATTGTGAAAAGCAGTGCCAGTATGTTGGATGAATGGAGTAAATTGGTATTGTCAGGTGCATCAGAAATTGAAGTTCTAAAGGAGTTCCACGATCTCACAACAGATATTATTGCCCGGACAGCATTCCGGAGCAGTTTTACAGAGGGAAAGCATATCTTTCATCTTTGATATGTAGGCCAGACAAATGATTCTTGCCAGACAAATGATTCTTGCAATTGAATCACTTCGTAGGGTTTATATTCCTGGTTTCAAGTGATAAAATTCAGTTCTGTGACAGTACAATTGTCAATATTAAATTGTAAAAGAATGCAATCAAATTTGTGATTTCAGCGTGTTCATGTCTCTGTCCCTATTATGTTTTCCTTGAAACAATCACTGGAGAGGTTTTCTAATATTTGTCCTTCAAGTATTATGTGCATTTATTCAATATATATATAAAAAAGAAAGAATTATGTGCATTTTGTAGTGTTTTTATGTTTAGGAATTTAATCATGTGAAGACATTTTATTCAATAGGATAAATGGCTTTATATTTTAATAAGAGGGTTTTTTAAGATTCCTTTGGTTTCTTACATTGATAAGTAATGTCTGAGAGTGTCTCCTCTCATCAGGTATCTACCTACCACAAAGAATAGGCAATTTTGGAATTTGGAGAAAGAAATAAGAAGATGCTTAAGACAAGTTATAGATGCTAGGGAAAAGACTGCTGGAATGGGAAAAAGGGGTAGATATGGTGTCGATCTGCTTGGTTTAATGATGTCTGAGAGTAAAGAGCGGGTGGGAGTTAATGTCAAGAGTAGTGCAAGTCTGACTACAGAGAAAATCATTGATGAATGTAAGACTTTCTACTTTGCTGGTCATGAAACGACCTTAGTCCTCTTGTCATGGAGCATAATATTGTTGGCCATACATCAAAATTGGAAAGAGCAAGGTTGCAGAGAGGTGCTGGAAGTTTGTGGGAGAAACAATTATCCAGATGCAGACAGCTTAAATCGCCTCAAAATTGTAAGGATCATCTAAAATAGACCCAAATTTCCATGTGAATACCATAAATTATTCTGTACCTTAATCATAGCTCCTGCATGCCATGACCCTCGCAACCCCTCCTCATGCTACAGGACCTACATAAAATCTGGGTTTACTTTATATGGAATATAAACAGCCACCATATTTCTTGGGGGAAAGCATAATAGCATACCTCTACATCTTGTCCGATGAGAAGTTTCTTTTCAGCTGTCAATACCATGGCTATCGTCACAGTGATGGCCTCTCTTCACGAGTCCCGAACAAGAGACATAAGGAGCCCACGGGCATGTTCTGCTAATAAAAAACCCTACCCTAAGCAAAACTGCTAATGTGGCAAGCCAGTGACCATGATTACAATAACATAAAAGCTGCTCCCTTCCTATCGGCTGGCAAATTCAGCCCCAATATTAGTCGTTTTTAGTGATACATATTTATAGAAACGACTCAGTGGCGGGGCAATATACGGTGGAGTATTTCGGCTATTCAGAGGTGGTGCAAATTTCTGCAGTGAAGTGCAGTGGTGCCCTGTCTCAGGCGTGAGTTTTTCCTCTCCGGCAAAATTCTGGTGCCCTGTCTCAGGCGTGAGACTTTTCCGGAAGCAAAACTGCTAATGTGGCAAGCCAGCGACCATGATTACAATAACATAAAAGCTGCTCCCTTACTATCGGCAAGAAAATTCAGCCCCAATATTAGCCGTTTTCAGTGATACATATTTATAGAAACGACTCAGTGGTGGGGCAATATATGGTGGAGTATGTCGGCTATTCAGAGGCGGTGCAAATTTCCTCAGTGAAGTGCGTTGGTGCCCTGTCTTAGGCGTGAGTTTTTCCGTGGTCAAGCCCACGATAAAGAGCCTAGCGGCTAAATATTGAGGACTAAACATACTTGGGATTAAATGGTCTTCCTGAAGATAGAGAATATAACTGGATAGTTCTATATTGAAAGGTTATCCAAAACTCTGAACAAAAGGAGAATTTGTAGTCAAATGCCAAGTCAATCAAAGGTCTTGAGAATAAATGCATACTCGACAACTTTTTGTCTCAAATCAACACCCATAAGAAACAATGCAACACTTCCAAATGAGTGAGAAAGCCATATCAAAAAAAGTGTGACAACACACGTTAAGAGTTATATGCAAGACATTAAACTATAAAATAACTAAAACAATGTCACTTTGAGCCAAATGATTGTGATTGTCATGCAACCCTTAAGGACCTACAAACAAACTGTGTACTAAGACAGGTTTCAACGCCACATTTAGGAGAAATTGATAACAAACGATCTATGTCACATTAACTTTAAACTAACAAAAACAAAGTCAATTTTCAGCCACAGATTGTGATTGTCATGCAAAACCGAAGAAACAACAAACAAAAAGTGTATCAAGGCAGGTTTTGACTGTACATTTAGAAGAAAATGGTAACAAATGATCGAAGTACGTCATGCAATCTATTTAAATGAGAGTTATATTTAGAATTTAGAAAGACAACTATTACAGATTTTTGAAATCAGAAAGCCCATATTTATAGACACGCTAACCAGAAGCTCTCAAGTCTGAGTAAAATGATTGAAAAATTTACAACAAATAAAGCCAAATCAAAGATTTTTCACTAGAAACGCCTCCCTGTCTTCAATTGCAAAGGGGCAAAACATAAAGCATTGTTCTCTAATCAAACTCCCAACACAACGAATAATTAAAGCAGTACTAAGTCCAACTCGAATAATAAAATGTGTAATAAAACTAACCAAAACAAAATCGCTCCATTTGAATCAATCCTCGGGAATTTCGACCTCTCCTTCATCGATCTCCGCTTGCAAGTCCTTGGGATCCTTGCCATCAACAGTGCAGCCAACAGACACACAGGTACCCAAAATCTCCTTGACAGTTCCGGCGAGGGCTTTTGCCATGGATCGGGGTCTCATGACCTTGGCAATTTCTATAACATCGTCCAACGAGATGTTCCCGCTGTGCTTGATATTTTTGACCTTTTTCCGGTCCCTTTCGGGTTCCTTCAAAGCTTTAATCACGAGTGCTGCGGCACTGGGAACAACTGCAACTTTGGCCTGACGATTTTGCACAGTGAGTTTTACAGTAACCCTTAAACCCTTCCAGTCTCTTGCCGTTTCCTTCGCAATGTCTTCTCCGATTTTCTTGGGAGACAGACCCAAAGGTCCAATTTTCGGGGCCAACGAAGAGGCCGCTCCTACTTCTCCTCCTGTAACCCGGACAAAGACCTCCACTACCTGCGACGGATCAAATTTAGGCGGCATTTTTTCTCAAACCCGAATCTATGATAAAACCCTACAAACTCTGACCTGCTCCCAAACTGCTCGAAAAAGAACGAAACCGCATAAACCCTAGATTTTATGCTTGCAAAACCCTAATTCTTCTTTTTATTACGCCGAAGGCGTTCCCTCACTGAGCTTTCTCGCACTCGTTTTCTCTATCGACGGTGCAGACTCGCGGACAGAGGATGGACTACGATTAAACGAATCTGAGCTGTTCAATATTTATGGGCATGTTTTCGGCTGTTTTTTCCCGTTTCCCCGCCGCTATTGGTTTCCGCTCCTCGAAACCCACCCTTTCTGGTGTTCACTTTTCACTTCTCCAATTTCACGAGCTACGGTGAAAATAAGGTTTCGACAAGGGTTTTATTAAAATGAAAATTAAGGGCCAAGATCGCATATTTAGGTTTTAA
The DNA here is from genome assembly GCA_007258455.2 of Sequoia sempervirens. Lineage (NCBI taxonomy): Eukaryota > Viridiplantae > Streptophyta > Pinopsida > Cupressales > Cupressaceae > Sequoia > Sequoia sempervirens. Next base: position 14,653 of record VDFB02191038.1, on the reverse strand, counting down.
CATTACACATCCGTAGCTAAATATATATTAGCATAATTAAAATATTGTGTATACAAAATAAATTAAATTATATATAATAGTATATATAGATTATATTACTATTATTATATATTATATTCTATAACAAATATTATAATTAGTAATTAATATACTTATATACAAAATAAATTAAATTAATATATAAAAAAATTGATAGTTTAATTGATCTTTGGAGAGATTAGGAAAAAGACAATTTTATAGAAAGGGGTATATATACTAGCACTTGCAAATGGAAATAGTGAGATTTTGGAGGCTTTTACCTAATATTTAAAGGATTTTATCATTAAAATGCAGTCGGTTTACCATTAAATGGCAATTGAAACTTGTTTTCAAACGACTCAATAGTGGTTTGTAGGCATGAGACTTATTTTAGCCTCAAATCTCACAATATATGTAGCCTATCGGCTAATAAAGAGAGAAAAACTCAAAAGATGGAGAATGAGAGGAGACAAATTTAGATAGATAGCAAGAGAGAGAGAGAGGGGGGGAATAGACAAAGAAAGAGAGCATGAGAGAGAAATGTAAGAGATGCAAGGGAAGAGAGAGAGAAAACATAAACTAACTTTTGATTGGTCATTTCATGTCAACAATATAAGGATGCCATGTGTCCTTGGGGAGTTATTCTCAAGGTAGCATGCCATTTGATTAAGGATGTGATGATTCACCTTTAAGACCTCTTCAATGTACCCAATGCACACTTAAGGAGACAAACATATAGAGAGAAAGAGAAAGGGAGAGAAAAGGGAGAGGGATATAGAGATAAGATATAGATAGGTGGAGAGAGAGAAAAGAGAAAGAGAGCAAGAGAGAGGGAGCAAAATGAGACAAAGGAGGAGAAAGAGATGAAGATAGATAAAGAGAAAGGAAGAAATATAGAAATAAAGGGATAAAAAGAGGGATAGGGAGAAAAAAGATAGAAGAGAGAGAGAGAGAGAGAGAGAGAGAGAGAGAGAGAGAGAGAGAGAGAGAGAAATATATAATAGAAATAAAGAGATAAAGAGGGAGACAAAGAGATATAGAGAGATAGGTAGAGATATAGAGGAATAAAGAGGGACAAAGAAAGTGGTAGAGATAGTGAGGGAGATAGAGAAAAATAGATAAAAGAAAAGAGAAAGAGAGAATAGGACAGAGGCATAGATAGAAATAAAGTCACATAAAGAGATAGGGAGATAAAGATAAATAAAGGGTATATATATATATATCAAATAGCTTAAATAACTGGGGGTATAGAGAGATGAAAAATAAACTTATAGTTCCAATGTAGTTAATTGGATTGATTCCATTAAGTGTTATGAAAGAAACCTTCAGTTAAATGGTGGTGGTGATGGTAGCTCTACAGAGTAGCTAGAAGATCTAGAAAATGTATGTCTAGAAACTGCCAGTACACAGTTGTTTGCTAGTACTCATTTTAAAGCATAATTCCCAACAATTCACAAGGTCAACATATCACTCCTATTTTGTTATTTTCATGTTTTTTTTTTTGTTATTGATGTGAATTCATCCATCATATAAGAAAAAATCTTGTAATAACTAGCATATCTGGTATGCTTATTGGATTTTTAGTATTTATATTGCAGTTATGTGATGTACATTGAGATCAATGGTGATAATTCAACTCATATTTATAAGTTCATGAAATCAAGCAAATTTGGCCTTTTAGGTGACAATATTAAGTGGAATTCACTAAGTTTCCAGTGGAAAAAGATGGTAATGTGTTTGATCGATACACTCCAACAACTTATCCACTTAATATTGAAGTACTTGACAATCACTCTTTTGTAGTTTCATACCTTCTAATACTTTCTTATGATGATAAATTGTTTGGGCTTCTATGGCATGTCAATCACAATAACACCAAGAACCTATTTTTGAATAGCAAATGTTTGATTTGGTAATAAGATATTGTCTGATTCTTAAAAAGAAAAACATAAAAGTGTTTCAACAATGCCCTACCACTTTTCCATCAAGACCTTTGTTGCACAAACAACATCATTTGTTAAATGGCCTACCAATTGATCTCATGTACTACATAAATGTATGCAAAAAATAGACCAAAATTTATCCTAATTGATCTTCCACACTTCTTCGGTATACCCATTGCACACTAAGGTGCGATTGCTAGCATTAATGTTTTAAGTATAAGGCTTGTAAGTACTTTGGTTAGGCAAGACTATTAAGTATTGCTTATTTCTTCATTGACAATTTTATTTCTTAATAAATTGGAAGTTTTGAATTTTCTTTTTTAAGTATTGAAGTAATAGTTGTCTTTTTAAAAGTAAAGACAAATTTTTTTATTAAATTTTTTTTTAAAATTAATTATTCGCAATTTTATTGGTTATTATATTTTAGTTCTTATTTTAATTGTGAATCCATTTTTTTAATTCTAGCTTGAGAAATTCAAAACAATTTATATGGTAATAGGATTTAATTTAGAATAATTTTTCATGACATTAAAATGACACATAAATAAATATGACATTATTGAGGTTTGCAATTTTTAGGATATGAACAATATTGAGGTTTCAAATTTTTAGGACATGAACAATATTGAGGTTTCCAATTTTCATGACATGAACATTATTGAGGTTTCCAATTTTCACGACATGAACAGTATTGAAGTTTCCAATTTTAGGTCATGAAAGTTCATGTTTTCAAATTATCATGCACGTGTTTAACTAATGGACATGAAAGTTCTCATAACCACACAATATTGAGGTTTCCAATTCTCATGCACATATGCATGTTCAAATCTTTTTTAAAGTTAATTTGAAGCAAAGGGTAAGAATGTTTTACTTTAAGGGTAAGAAACTGAGTTCAATTAAGGTTAGAATTTAGCTTAGGAATATGGTTATAATTACTGTTGGTGTTAGGTTTAGGGTTTGAATTGGCATCATAATTAAAATTAGGTTTAGTTTTTGAATTAAAACTAGTATATATATAAAGCTCAGAGATATCTATCCCTTTGACCCATTACTCCATTCCTTGTGGCACTATTAAATTTGGCATGAAATCATTAAATTCAACATGCATTAGATGAAACAAAAAGAACAAATAAATAAAAATCTATTGTAGTTGCACATGACTTCCACCTACCTATCAATTTTTTTGAAAAAGCAAAAAATTGTTAACAATATAGAATTGGAATTAGAATGAAGGTTAGGGTTATGATAATATTTAAAATTAGGGTTACTTTTAAAGTTAGAAATAGGATTAAGGTTAGTGTTAGGATCAAGGTTAGAATTAGGTTTAAGATTAGATTTAAAGTTAGGATTATGGTTAGAATTAAGGTTACAATAAAATTAGAGTTATGATATAGAGTTTTATTTGATTTAAGATTAAAAATAGGGTTACAATTAGGGCTGGAATTAATGTTAGTATTAAGGTTATAGTTAGAGTTAAGGCTAGAATTAGAATTAGAATTACATTCAAATTTTTAATTAAATTGTATACATTAAAAGTAATATTATTACATACATTATTTATTGCTATATATATTTAATAAGACCAATGTTATTTATAAATATTAAAATACTCATAGATGCTCATTATATAGCTACTTAACACTATCCATTAACTAGCATACATATATTAATGAATAATATATGTAAAAAACGCCGAGAGTTATCATTATCGAGGCGTCTATTGACTTAAGAAAAATGCTTACATCTTCATTAACATTAATTTCAAATGTAGTATATATGATTTAACTATAGTTTGTATCATTGTTTATTTCAATTCTCATATATGAGGCTACACATTAAAATTTATTGGATTTCCCTCAAACTTATACTTTAATGTTTTGCTTAAAGTATAACAAAACATAACATCAACATCAACCATTTCCATTTAATTATAATTCAAATCCTTTTAATTTGTTTAAAGCAATAGTTTTATTTAGTTAAACATTTATATGGTAATAATTTTTCAACAATATTAAAAAATAGTGGAACAATTTGACAACTCATGTATTATTATCAATTCATAAATTTTCATCAATCATCAGATTTAGTATTAAAAATAATAATATATATAAAATACACCGAGACATATCCTTCTCGAGGCGCCTATTTTTTAATCAATATTTTATTATAAAAATCGAATAGGCGCCTCAAGAAGGATATCTCTCGACGTATTTTATATATATTATTATTAAAATAATATATATATGCTAGTAGCAATCGTGACGCAATATGTAATATCTTAAATAAATTATTTTTTATAATTATATATTTATATATTTTATTATAAAGTTATTATAATAATTAACATATTATAATATGATAGTTAATATGATTAAGGTTAGGGTTACAATAATAATTAGGGTTAGGATTAGGTTTAGGGTTAGGGTTAGTATTAGGGTTAGAGTTAGGTTATAATTAGGATTAGGGTTAGGTTAGGGTTAGGATTGGGATTAGGGTTAGAGTTAGGATTTAATCAGGTTAGAGTTATGATTAGGGTTTGCGTTTGGGTTAGGGTTAGAGTTAGTGTTAGGATTAGGGTTAGGGTTAGGGTTTTATTAGGTTAGGATTAGGATGAGGGTTAGGGTTAGGGTTAGGATTAGGATTAGGGTTAGGATTAGGGTTAGGGTTACAGTTAGGGTTAGGTTTAGGATTATGGTTAAGGTTAGAATTAGGAATAGGATTAGGGTTAGGGTTTAATTAGGTTAGGATTCTAGGAGGTTAAGTTAGGGTTAGGAGTTAGGTATATCATCCTTGAATAGGATTAGGTGCAGTTCTGATTCTGATTAGAGTTAAAGTTTAGGGTTAGGATTAGGGTTAGGTTTTTAAATTTTATTTAGGGTTAGGATTGGGGTTAGTGTTAGGGTTAAGATTGGGATTAGGGTTAGAGTTAGGGTTTAATTAGGTTAGGGTTAGGGTTGGAGTTAGCATTAGGATTAGGGTTACGGTTAGGGTTTTATTAGGTTAGGATTAGGATGAGGGTTAGGGTTAGGGTTTAATTAGGATTACGATTAGGGTTCGGGTTAGGATTAGGGTTAGGTTTATTAATTTTGTTTAGGGTTAGGGTTAGGGTTAGGTTTAGGATTAGGGTTAAGGTTAGAATTAGGAATAGGATTAGGGTTAGGGTTTAATTAGGTTAGGATTTTAGGGTTAGGGTTAGGATTGGGATTAGGGTTAGGGTTAGGATTAAGATTGGGATTAGAGTTATGGTTTAATTAGGTTAGGCTTGGGGTTAGGTTTATCATCATGAATAGGATTAGGGTTAGGGTTAGGGTTAGGGTTAGGGTTAGGGTTAGGTTCATCATCACGAATATGTTTATCATCACAAATTTAGATTAGGGTTATAATTAGAAAAGATATGGTTATGAGTAGGGTTAAAATAGGGCTTGATTTCAATTAGGGTGAGTGTTCAATTATAGTAAGGGTTCAATTTGGTTATGATTTTATAAATGATAAAATTTGGTTAGGGTTAGAGTTAAAATTGGGATTAGTGTTGGGTTATCATCTTGAATAGGTTTATCATCACGAATAGTGATCAAGGTTAGGGTATAGGTTAGTGTTAGAGTTAGGGTTAGGGTTAGGGTTAGGGTTAAGGCATCATCACGAATAGGTTTATCATCATGAATAGGAGTAGGGTTAGGGTTAGGGTTAGGTTAAGGGTAATGGTTAGGGTTAGGGTTAGGTTTATCATCGTGAATATGTTTATCATGACAAATTTAGATTAGGGTTATCATCATGGATAGGGATTAGGGTTAGGGTTAGTATTAAGGTTAGGGTTAGAGTTATGGTTAGGGTTAGAATTATGGTTAGGGTTAGGTTTATTAATTTTATTTAGGGTTAGGGTTAGGATTAGGGTTAAGGTTTAATTAGGTTAGGGTTAGGATTAGGTTTAGGGTTAGCATTAGCATTACGGTTAGGGATATGATGAGGGTTAGGATTAGGATTAGGATTAGGGTCAGGGTTAAGATTATAGTTAGGATTAGGATTAGGGTTAGGTTTATTAAATTTTTTTAGGGTTAGGGTTAGGGTTAGGTTTATGGTGAGGTTTATTAAACTTTTTTAGGGTTAGGGTTAGGATCAGGGTTAGGATTAGGATTAGGGTTAGGGTTTAATTAGGTTAGGGTTAAGATTAGGATTAGGAAAAGGGTTAGGGTTAGGATTAGCATTAGCTTTAGGGTTAGGGTTAATATTAGGATTAGGGTTAGGTTTAGGATTAGGGTTAGGTTTAGTGTTAGGTTTAGGATTAGGTTTGGGATTAGGTTTAGGTTTAGGGTTAGGGCTAAGATTAGCGTTAGGGTTATGGTTAGGATTAGGGTAAGGATTAGGGCTAGGTTTTTTAATTTTATTTAGGGGTAGGATTCGAGTTAGGGTTAGGGTTAGGATTGGGATTAGGGTTAGAGTTAGGGTTTAATTAGGTTAGTGTTAGGGTTAGGGTTAGGGTTAAGGTTACAATTAGGAATAGGATAAGGGTTAGGGTTTAATTAGGAATGAGATTAGGGTTAGGGTTAGTATTAAGGTTTGGGTTAGAGTTATGGTTAGGGTTAGAATTACAGTTAGGGTTAGGGTTAGGGTTATGGTTATGGTTATGGTTATGGTTATGGTTAGGTCCTAATCCTAATCTTAATCTTAATCCTAACCCTAACCCTAATCCTAACCCTAACACTTACCCTAACACTAACCCTAACCCTAACCCTAACCCTAATCCTTATTCATGACGATAACCCTAACCCTAATCCTAACCCTAACCGTAATCCTATTCATGATGATAAGTCTATTGGTGATGATAATCCTAAACCTAACCCTAACCCTAATCCTAACCCTAATGTTATTTAGGGTTTAAATTATAATTAGATATAGATTAGGGTTATGTTTAAGGTTAGGATTAGATTTAAGGTTAAACTTAGGGTTATAGTTAGATATAAATTTATTGTTAGGTTTAGGGTTCAAATTATGGTTAGGGTTAAGGTTAGGTTAAAGGTTAGGGTTAACCTAGTTAGGAATTGGGTTATGGTTAGGGTTATATTTAAGGTTAATATTAGGATTTGTGATATAATTAGATATAGAACCCTAACCTCGATTTAACCTTAACCCTTGCCCTAACCCTAATTGAATTCTAACCCTAACTTTGAAAACTATTTTAATCCTAATCCTAACACCGACCATTACGCTGATTGAATCCTAACTATAACCCTAACTCTAATTGAGTCTTAACACTAATTGATCCCCAATCCTAACCCTTTAATTGAATACTAAACCTAACTGTGACTATAACCCTATTTGAACCCCAATTGTAACCCTAACCCCAACCTTTATCATAAAAGCATAACACTAATTAAACCCTCATCTTAGTCCTAATTGATGCCTAACCCTAATTGAATGCTAATTTATAAGAACCCTAATTGTACCACAAACCTAATCCTAACTCTAACGCTAATTGAACTCTAATCCTAATCCTAACTTTAATGGATTGTTAACCTATTTGAACACTAATTTAACCTAATCCTAATTAAATTCTAACAATAACTATACCCTAAACCTAATTGGACTCTAACCCTAATTATACCTTAACCCTAGCCCTAACTATGGTTCTAACCCTAATTAGATTCTAACCATAATCCTAATTAAATTCTAACCTTAATTAGACCCCACTCCTAACCCTAATTGCACTCTAACCCTAACTTTTAACACTAATTTAATCACAACCCTAACATTAACCCTTACATTAATTAAACCATAACTATAACCCTAGCTCTAATTGGATCCTAACCCTAACTAATCCTCATTCCTAACCTTTTAATTGAATTCTAAACCCAACTTTGATTGTAACCCTATTTGAACCCTAACTATAAACCTAACCCCAAGCTCTATTATGGTATTCTCACCCTAACCCTAGTTGAATGCTAATAACCCTAATTAAATCTTAACCCTAGTTGTACCTTAAGCTTGATTGAACACCAACAATAAACCTGACCCTTATTAAAACATAACCAAATAGATCCATAATTAAACCCTAATACTAACCCTAATTGAACACTATCCATAATTAAACTCTAACCATAATCAGAATTAAAATATAACCCTAACCCTAATTGAACTCCAATCCTAACTCTAAACACTATTTTAATCCTAACTCTAATTGGATCATAATCCTAACACTAACCTTACACTAATCGAACCCTAACTATAATCTTAACTTAAATTTAATTCTAATTGAATCTTACACCTAACTTTGATCATAACCCTATTTGAAACCCAACTATAACCCTAACCCCAAGCTTTATAATAGAATCATATCCCTGGTTGAACCCTAAACCTAAGACTAATCCTAGTCCTAACCCTTACCCTATCTTTAAGCCTAATTGAACCCTAACCCCAAGCTTTATTTTATAGAACAGTACCCAAACCCTAACCACAATAGTAACCTTAAGTGAACATTAACCCCAATTGAACAATAACCTTCACCCTATTTAATCTTAATGCTAATTCAACACTAATAGTAACCCTATTTCTAATCCTAACTGTAACCATAACCCTATTCATAATGATATCACTAATTGTAATAGTAACCCTAACCCTAATCCTAGCCCTAATTGAATGCTAATGTACACTAACCCTAATTAAACCCTAACTCAAATTGCACCCTAACCCAAATTAAACCTTGATTGAATGCACATCAATTATTCTAACTCTAACCCTAATTGAACTATAATTCTAATTGTGACTTTAATTCATGCCTAACCCTATTTGAACCTTAACCCTAATTGAATCCTAACATTTATCATAATAAACTCTAATTGAACATTAACCCTTTTCTAACCCTAATCCAAAGCATAATTAAATCCTAGTCATGATTGTAGTTGAATCTTAATTAAAGCCTAATTATAACGTAACCCTAATTGAACATTAATTAACCCCTAATTGCACCCCAAACTTAATAATCTTTATTATAACCTTATTTGAACCTCAATTGTAACCCTAACCTCAAGCTTAAATCATAGAATAGTAATCCAAAACCTAACCCTAATCGTAACCTTAAGCAAACACTAATCCTGATTGAATTGTAACCTTAACCCTATTTAATCTTAAACCTAATTCAACCCTATCCCTAACCCAAATTGTACCCTAACCCTAAACCTAGAAGTAACCCTAATTGAACTATATACCTAACCCTAATCTAACCCTAACTATAATCCTAATTGAACCCTAACCCTAATCAAATTGTAGCCGTAGTTGGACCATAACTTTAGTTCTAAATCTTAATTGAATTGATTTATCTTTACATGATCAAATATTTTTATTTATTTATTTAATTCATCTTTTAGTTTATTGAAATATTTGAATTATCTTTTATCTTCGATTTATTTATTTAATCTTTAATTTATCTATGATAAAGATTTTTATTTCATCTTTTTTATTTAACTTTTTATTTTAATTTATTTATTTTATCTTTTAATTTATCTGTGGTAAATATATATTCAAATCTTTGTGATTTATCTTTGATTTCTCATTTTGATCAAATCTCTTTAATTTATTTATTTTTATTTTTATCAATTCATTTATTTAATTTATTTCTTATCTTGGTTTATTTATTTTATCTTTTAATTTATTTATTTTTGTTTTGATTTTAATTATTTGATCTTTTAATTAACTTATTTTTAAATCTTTGATTTATTTATCTGATTTTTTAAGTTACTTATAATAAACATTTTCAAATCTTTGTGATTTATCTTTGATTTCATTTTGTGACCAAATCTCTTTAATTTTTTATTTTTTGTTTGAATAAATCTCTTTGATTTGATTTTTTTGTTTCATCAAATCTTTTGGTTTTGAGATTATTTGTTTCATCAAAGCTCCTTGATTTTGATTTTTTAGTTTCATCAAATCTCCTTGATTTTGATTTTTTTTCATCAAATCTCCTTGATTTTGATTTTTTTTGTTTCATCAAGTCTCTTTTGATTTTGATTTTTTTGTTTCATCAAATCTCTTTTGATTTTGATTTTTTTTTTCATCAAATCTCTTTGATTTTTTTTGTTAGTTCAAATGACTTTGATTTAGATATTATTATTTGAGCAAATCTCTTTGATTTTGATTTTTTTTAGTCAAATCTCTTTGTTTTTTATTTTTCTATTCAATCAAATCTCTTTGCTTTTGATATTTCTATTTAATCAAATCTCTTTGATTTTATTTTTTTTATTTGATCTATGTGATTATGATTTTTTATCTTCGATTTATTTATTTGATCTTTTCATGATTTATTTTTTTATCATGTCTCTTTATGTTCAATTTGTTTGTGATCAAATAGACATACCAACCAATGGGAATATGCAAACATTGTAGAAAATAAATTAACCAGCTTGAACTCTCAAATCCTCTATAAAAGCTCATTACAAAATAAATGATAAGAATACATGATACGATACATTCAAGTAGAAATCTAAAGAACATGTGCAATGTAGAATCAAAAGAATAATCAAATTTGAATATTACCCTCTGCAGAAAAACCCTCACATAAAGCTTTAACTTCAAAAGCTTTTCACATAAGACAAGAAGTGAAAATTGAAGATGATGCCCTAAAGTGGTTTTATTTTGAATACCAGCAATAACAATTTATACCAAAAATTCTATTGCACAGTTCTTGAAGAAAAACTTGTAGACACCATTCATCCATTGCTGGCCTTTTTTAAAATCAGATTGTATACAATAGATTGCCACTCCTCTTTCGCTGCCTCCTGCTCTTCAGTAATAAGTAACATTTTAGTTATAATTCATAATCTAGAATATAGTGGAACAAGTATTATGTTGCAAGCTTTGAAGCCAACTTTTCATTTGAATCAAGCTACCATACAATTTTAACAAGGATTTCCAATCAAGTTTTATCCCATAATTCTAATCGTTATACATTTTAGTTTCACAATCAATATATAGATATCTAACTATATTTAATGAAAAATTATTAGTAACTATCATGTCCAAATTTAGCAACCTGCATGCATTGTTATTGCCTAATTAAGTCTCCAACTTCCACAGGAATCTAAATCACATAGCAATCCCATCAACATTTAAATAAGAAACTTTTTCTTTAAAGACTTTATTATATATTGCCACTTAAAATTAAAAACCAATTGGAGCTTTTGTTGATTGTAATTTATGTCCAAATGAACGATATTTTATAAATTTGTAACATTTTGTCCCTCCGCTGCCTTTTTATTACAAGGCTTCCCACATGCAAAGATGTTTTTTATTGGTTTTAGTTGAAAAGGCTTTCAAAAAATTTAAAGCAAATAAAAATTAGCAAGTGTAAAACACAGTATTTTCCAGCAATATTCCTACCCGCACCCCAAATGGAAGATAAAAATGTAGATGCAGATGGACAAATTTAAAGCCCAATTCCACGGTCTTGACCAAAGATTATTTGGGTGCATCTAATAAAAAAGAAGGGTTCCTGGCAAAAAAAAAGGCACTACAAATGTTGGTGAAAATGTTATTGCTGAGACCAATATAGCCTTTTTGACCCACCATGAGGCCTCTATTTTTCAAAAAATTGTGCATGCACATTACCAGCATCACCGTGTTCATCCATGTCATGTTGTTCCCTCCCATGCAAAAAAATACACACATTTCCACCAACATTTCAACCCATTAGCACCTACACAATAACATAACCCAAAAAAGAAAACTACAAAAAATTTACCTACAAGGGTCGAATCCTATGGTGGACCACCAACCATTGGCATTGTAACCCACAAGTCCTTCCATAGAGCCAATAAACCAGGTTGGTAAATAATTTGAAGAAAACCCTATAAGAAAACTAGGATTTCTAATTTATCTTTGATTTCTATTTTTATCTTTGATTTCTATTTTTATCAAATCTCTTTGATTTATTTATTTGATATATATATATTTTTTTGATTTAATTATTTTTTTTTTTAACGGTAAGCTCCACCAAAGGGGGTGGTTCCCATTTACTATTGATAAAAGCATAGATTACATTCCAGAGCCAAACAACTTAGCCCCCCACTCCTTTAGCAGCAGCCTCCGCATCCATTCTGAGCACTCTACCTAAATCTAAAAACTGATCAGCCCCTTGAGGCTCTAGTAGTAAACTCTTCCCATCGGCACCCGAGTTTGCTAGCCAATCAGCAGCCTCATTTGCCTCTCTATAAACATGCTTTATGGAGAAGTCCATCTTCTCCAAAAGCATCCATGCCTGTGATAACAACCTTTCCAATTTCCAATTCGAACATTTCTTATGCTTAATTCCATTGATACAGATCAACGAGTCGCCTTCGATGTCTACAAAGAGCTGGCTTCTTTTAATACACTCCTCCAAGCCCCTGACTAAAGCTGAGAACTCAGCTTCATTATTTGTGCCCAAACCGAAATCTTCAGCAATCGCCCAAACCACCTTCCCAACTTCGTCTCTTAGAATACACCCAATACCAGCCCGGCCAGGATTGCCCCTAGCTGCCCTGTCAAAATTTAGTTTCAATCTCCCGCTAGGGGGAGACAACCATCTAGCATCTTTCCTGCTCTTATGCTGGCATGCCTCGCCCTGCGAACCAAATCCCTTGGGGATTTTAAGGCCGTCCCACCGTTTACACATCAAATCATCCCACCTGCTGAAGGTAGCATTTTGACAGCCTCTAACTTTAGTGTTTATTGTTTCTATCAGTGCTGTTTCGATACTGGACAACAGTTGAGAGATGCCGAGATCCTTACCTATAAATATACGCCTATTGCGTTCCTTCCATAGGTGCCATGTCACCATCGAAGGCGCGCAAACCCAAATACTTCCCCATAAGCATTTCCTGTACAACCTTGGCCAGCTCGCCAAGAAGTCCTTCAGCCTTTCGTTTTTGACCCCATACCAGCCGAGCTTTTCACACAGCCATTCCCAGCATTCGGTCTTTTTGATTTAATTATTGAATCTTTTAATTAACTTATTTTTAATGTGAGATTTATTTATTTGAATTTTTAATTCATTTTATAATAACTATTTTCAAATCTTTGTTTTGATTTTTTTGTTTCATAGAATCTCTTTGTTTTGATTTCTTTTGTTTCATGAAATCTCTTTGTTTTGATTTTTATGTTTCATGAAATCTCTTTGTTTTGATTTTTGTGTTTCAAGAAATCTCTTTGTTTTTATTTTTTTGTTTCATCAAATATTTGTATTGATTTTTTTGTTTCATCAAATCTTAGTTTTGATTTTTTTGTTTTTGTTTTTGACTTTTTTGTTTCATCAAATCTCTTTCATTTTGAATGATTTTTGTTGTTTCCGTTGAGGCCCTTATGATTTATTGGCTACAAAAATTTATGTTGTCTTTGACTTAATACCTATGGCTTTGTATGTTATTCTTAACAATTAGTTTTTTTTTTAATTTAATGGCAGAATTTACATTTTGAATGTCTTTGGCTGGAGAGATATTTCATTTCTTGTCATGAAATTGTATGCTGAGACTACTAATGGCTCTACAACAGAAGAGAAGGAGAGTGCTTTGGTTTGGCATCATCATGATGTAGACCCATGAGACTGCACTCTAAGGATTCTTCAGGGTTTGGCTACAACTTTTGATCAAGCAACCAAGAATTCATCAGCTCAAGTAGCTTTTGACCATTTTACAAATTAACCTAGTTGCTTTGAAGTTTCTAATTTTTTAGGTATCTACTTGATGTAATTAAATATTGTGTTATGATTGAGTGTCTTTTATATAGCTCAATTTTGTGTTCTTTTCCAACCTAATTAAATGTCCTTGGTAGGGAGGGCGTGCTCCATGCCACTACTAAAACTTGATGTTGCTAGTTGATAGGCTTTCATACTTCTGATTATGCAAGGCATTTCCTTTCCTATCATAGCAGGATGTTGGGTATTGAGTATCAATATTATGCTTGTGGGAATACATATGGGACAACTTGAATCTGTGTCAAGAATCCTGCTGACATGGAGTGGAGGGTGAGAGAACTGAGGGATCAACTCAAGTGAAAAAAGGTGGTGCTTGGCATGGATGACATGGATATCTTTAAAGGCATTAGCTTGAAGTTCTTGGCCATGGAGCAGCTACTTAAGTCAAATCCCAAGTTAAGAGGCAAGGTTGTTTTGGAGAAAATTGCTAATCTTGCAAGGAGTTTGGGCAAAGATGTTGAGGAAGTGAAAGATGAGACACATTCTGCTGCAAAGAGAGTCAATGAGACCTTTGGAAGATTGGGTTATGAGCGCATAGTTTTGATATACAAACCTATTCCTTTCTATGAAAGAATTGCATTCTACACTTGATTGCAGAATGTGTTACGGTAACTACAACTAATGATGGAATGAATCTGACCCCATATTAATATATTCCCTTTCAGCAGGGGAGCTCCAGATTAGATGACACACACAGAGCATGTCCAAGTGCTCCTAAAAAGAGCATGCTACTGGTGTTTGAGTTTATTGGATGATCACCTTCTTTTGGAATGAATCTTACCCCATATGAATATATTGCCTATCGGTAGGGGAGCTCCAAATTAGATGACTCACACAGAGCACGTCCAAATGCTCCTAAAAAAAGCATGTTACTGGTGTCTGAGTTTATTGGATGCTCACCTTCTTTAAGTGGTGCTATCGGGGTCAATCCTTGGAATATTGATGTTGTAGCTGAGGTCATTCGACGTTTCCATTC
>VDFB02191037.1:0-23964 GCA_007258455.2 Sequoia sempervirens | reverse complement strand
CCTTCATCTTCATGTAAAACCCTAGTGTTCATCTTACACCTTGGATGGGATCTATTTGGCCATTAATTTTTGGGAAGGCTTTAAAACGACTTAAGCCCCATCGCTTCGTCTAGGCTGGGCCCCCTTTTGTTTTATCATTTTATTTCCTTCACCTGACTTTATTTTTTTGAAGTCTTTTGTTGGTCTTGTGTTCCCTTGTTAAAAAAACTTATGTCATTGTTTTTCGTCGGCCTAGTGATGTCCCTTTATTCCTTTAGGGGAGAGGGCCCAGTAGTCGTGCATGCTAACTTTCTCATCATGTAGCAATTGACTGGAATATTGTAGAACCTTCATTTTTTTTTTGAAATGTAGACTGGTCTCTTATTTATCTATAACTAAGGTTTGGAGGTGTGAATCATCATGCAACTCACCACATCAGCAGATCTTTTGAGAAGTGTCTAAAATTTTACTTTTTAAAGGTTCGACCAAAACTTAATCATGGAACCCCCAATAGTTAAACCAAAAAAATATCATTTGTTGCTTGTAGAATATGATATTTTTATTTAAATTAAAATTAATATACAACCTAAGTGGACCAAATACTTATTGATAACCATAAATCTTTGATATCTTTACCTTTTATATTCAACACATATGGACTAATAGTTGAACACAAAAAATCTATTTGTTGTTATAAAAACAACACATAATTATTTAAAATACAACTTATGTTGAACAAAAATGGACCAATAGTTGAACACTAAAACTTTTTGAAAATCCTTCACATTTAATGGGAAAATACATGTTATTTATTGTGCTCACCTTTTATATTTGTGATAGGACAAACTATTAATATAAAATTATCCAATGCTTGTACATTGCTACCCCAATTGTTGTACACATAAGAACAATATTTTTTCACTATGATAACAATAATTGTTTAAATGAGTGTCTTATTTTATTAAATGGGCATTTTATTTTTTAAATGATATACTTATAGTGGAGAGTTATGATATTTTATTTGAAACAAAAAAATACTTATTTCACTTCTTCATGAATGTATTTATGTTTTTTTCATATAACATTTAGAGGTTCTCATGTGTTCAAGTATGGGTCCATTTTTTATCAACATTTGGTTTTTTCTTTATTTACATTTGGACTGTTTATTTACAATATATAGTATAAATATGTGGTAAGACTGGGTATTATCATCACGATTGAGTGTGCGACTATTGGACCCCACATGACTACTGGGCACTCTCCCCTAATAAATGTTTTTATTTTACAGAGGGACAAGTTCGCATGGCCATAGATCAATTGTCGTGTGATCTCAGCCATTCCCCGCCATCTCGAGATGACCCCACCACACTGTCTTTGTTGATCATGATATCACGGGTGAGCGCCACATGTCTCATTCGGTGAAGCTGAAGGAATGATAAATTCTTTGATGCATCTTTAATACATTATGTCCTTGGTTACTAAAGCAGTTATAAGATGCACATGTTTTAAATCAATGGATATGTTATAATCTTGGTAGAAAGGTGCTCGATGGTTAATAACAAGGTTGGCGACTATGTTGAATGAACAGGATTGCGGATGGTTGAGATCCACGGTAGCCCGCCATTGCGTGATAAAAATTTGTGAGGTCTTTATTGATTGCGGTATCACGGGCGGGTGCCACGTGGATATCCTTGGCAATGAGTAGTATGGTGGGGCAATGGCTACCCAGCCAACAAAAAGACATGGGCATCCGCATGGCTTATGCCTGCCGCACTTTCATTAAGGAGAGAGATAGAGGGAGTGAGTGAGTGATCCATTTAAATATTATTCTTTTATTCTTCCTCAGTTAAATATTTAGTTACCCATTTACCGTTAGCAAAAATGACACAAGAATTTAATAGAATGGATGATCAAATCATCCAGCAAATGTCTCATCCGCTAGCAAAGCTCACTCGTGCGCTGCACGAACGACTCCAACCATATTTGATGCAGATTTAAATTTTAGTCGTCGATCCTTCAGTTAGATCAAATCATCGAACAATCATCTTCAAAAGAAGCTGACACAATCGCCATCGTGGAAATAAGGGGCCCACCATACCATACATTGCCAAGGAAGTCCACATGGTGGTCGCCCACGATATTGCAATCAGTAAAGATCCTTCAACTTTGGATCACGCGATGGTGGGAAACTGTAGATCTTGAGCAGTCATGATCTTGTTCCTTCAACACAGTCGCCCGCCAGCCTTATTATTAACTGTCGAGCAGCTTTTTCATCAAGATTCTAATATATCCACTGATTTAAAACATGTGCACCTCAAGAACGCTTTAGTAACCCACCTTTTAATGTATTAAGGCCAGATTAATTTACCACAGTATTTCCTTCATTCCTTTGGCTTCATTAGATGAGACACGTGGCACCCGCCTATTATCTCTCAAAAATGTTGGTTTGAACCACGAAAGGTTGCCAAGCTTTCACAACGTTTTAGGGTAACATACAAGGTCAAGAGATTTTGGACCTTCTACTCTTCAGGTGCTGCTAGACCTAGGCGGGTATACCTAAATGAATTGAGCAAACTTGACTTTTAATCTTCTCTTCTTACAGTGATTTGTCCATGATGGCAAACAAAAATGAACAAACTAAATCAAATTTGGTATATATTGTATACTAATGCCAAAACTAAAACCTAATATGCTCAGTTAACAGATGTAAAAATATGAATGAAACTAAAGAATGAAAACAAAAAGACCAGTGCCTTATAGGGTTCACGGAGTCAAGAGAAATCTGAAACAAATACATTTGTTTTGGCAAACATTCAAGTTATTTAGCATTTTATTTGGTTTATAGCTTGTATAAACATGCAGGATTGTGATTATTGAGTTCTTCTTAATAATCCAATTGACATTCCCTAATTACTATGATCAATTCAGAGAATTTAATCTTTACTGGAAAGAAACAATTAATTGACCATACAGATGCAGCAAATGTGCATTGACGAACTAGGTATAAACTTGTTACACCAATTCGAATAACCAGAAAACACCATTACAGAGACAATTCCAATAATTCTTTTCAATGAATATCATAAACAACTGATACCAGAAACAATTGCACCATAGTATTAGATTTTCATTGATATCTCCATGATTTTACATATGCAACTAGTCTTATCCTTGCCAAAAAATTGTATATTACTATCTCTTCTCTATTCTCTATCCTATTCCACCTATTTCCCGCATATTGTTTTCAAAATGGACATTTATACATTGAGAATACGAAAGGACGCATCCTTTCAGAAATAGGAAATACAAATTACAAAACAAAAGATAGAGAATAATTAGGCTCTATTTAGCCACAAGTGAGTCTTAGCGAGGTGGTCCAAATAATCTCGACGCTCATATGTGTCCGCATCTCCAACAGCATTCTGGATCGTGATTTCCATCATATACCCTCTCAAGTGCCACCAACCCTTTAGGAAGTTTATTGGTTTTAAGCTGCAAAATCTCCTTCCCAAATACTATCTCTTTTCCATCGACTTCTTCAACAAAGGCATTGAAGTCGATCTCCTAGGCTTGATACTGGTCTATACAATGAAGGAATTTCAAAAGATCAGTGTCATCATTAAAAACTTGCCAGCTATATACATTATCAGGCACAACAGGCCTTGTCTTGAATTCAATTTGTGACACTCCAGCCAACGTAATATCATCTCTCTTCAACGCTACATTAGCTAGAAAATCTACCATTATATTCTTCGATCTATCTACCCACTCAATTAAGAAGGCATCAAGCAACTCAATTGTATCCCATACAACATTTCTATATTGCTTTAGTCTTTTGTTTTTTGTTGTATACTTTGACTTAATTTGTGAGACAACTAACTTCGAATCTCCTAGAACAGCCAACAACTTTATTTTATGGTTCACCACTATATTCAATCCAGTTAATAGAGCTTCATATTCTGCCACATTATTTTTACATTCAAAATTTAACAGGAATGAATACTTAAATGTAATACCTTCAGGCGAAACAAATACTATCCCAGCTCCATTTCCTTCTTGGCTGAAAGCTCCATCAATATACATCTTCCATACACCATTGTGGTTCTGTGCAGCATGCTTCTCAATAGGATCACTATTAGTCAATTCTGGCTGTGCTGGTTCTATATTGAAACTCCCAAAATCAACATCACAAAAGCAATTGATTTGGTCTTGTGGCACATAGCCAATGAGCTAATTCATCCTCAACTCCCTGTACAACTTCACCTCTTGGCCATTTACTGGAATCGTTGCATAAGATAGATTGAACTAGACATTTCCACCAATAGCTGTCATCCACTGTCTTGATAAAAGCATACCGAATTGAGGAGGGGTGTCTATCACTGTTATATCAATATTGTAAGCTACTTGAGGATAAGCAGCTAACTTGACTTCTACATCTTTCATTATACCCACCATAGGAACAGGTCGATTATCCATTGCATAACATTTTCCTTCATATGTATCCACCCACATGCCTAGTTGTTTCATCACTCCTATTGGCATAATATTCATGGCAGCACCAGAATCTATCATGCAATTCCTCAATAATTTGTTATTTATGAGCAATGTAATAAAGAAAGGATCAACTTGTGGTGGACTTGTCAATACATTATTCAAGCAAATTTCTGGGATGTTTACTTTATCCTGCTTATTTTTAACAACCATTTTATTTTCAAAACTTACATGTTTTTCACTTTCACTTGTTATCAGTTGCACTGCACTATCCCTGTATTCTTTAATTTTCATCATTTCAAGAAGTGGGACAGACATCTTTACCTGAGACAAGGCTTGAGTGAAATCAAAAGAGGAACCTTCTGCCTTAATCACTTTCTTTTGTTCTAATGTTTCTCCTTTGTTCGCTTCTTTTTCTTTTTTACCTGACTGATCAGTCTTTTGAATTTCTTTGTGTAACTCTTTCACTGCATCCTTTTGGATAGGATTTTGTTTGCTTTCTTCACGTTGTTTGTTTTCAGTCTTCTTTGAAACTCCTTGTACAACTTTCTGATCTTTCATAAAGATACCCCTAGGGACACCTTCCTTCTCATTTACTGTCCTATTTCTCAACCAGTACTTATTCTTTGCTTCTTCAACTGTAGCAACAGTTAATCTCTCTATTTCTTCCTCAGTAAGTCTCCTCACATTACTGTGAGCGGGCACCTCAACAGGTTGTGGTTCTACATAATCATCCTTAGAGTCAAAAAAGACATGCTGCTCAGCCATATGGACATTGTACCTTTGTTTTGCTTTTAAGGAATGAATACTTAAATGTAATACCTTCAGGCGAAACAAATACTATCCCAGCTCCATTTCCTTCTTGGCTGCAAGCTCCATCAATATACATCTTCCATACACCATTATGGTTCTGTGCAGCATGCTTCTCAATAGGATCACTATTAGTCAATTCTGGCTGTGCTGGTTCTATATTGAAACTCCCAAAATCAACATCACAAAAGCAATTGATTTGGTCTTGTGGCACATAGCCAATGAGCTAATTCATCCTCAACTCCCTGTACAACTTCACCTCTTGGCCATTTACTGGAATCGTTGCATAAGATAGATCAAACTGGACATTTCCACCAATAGCTGTCGTCCACTGTCTTGATAAAAGCATACCGAATTGAGGAGGGGTGTCTATCACTGTTATATCAATATTGTAAGCTACTTGAGGATAAGAAGCTAACTTGACTTCTACATATTTCATTATACCCACCATAGGAACAGGTCGATTATCCATTGCATAACATTTTCCTTCATATGTATCCACCCACATGCCTAGTTGTTTCATCACTCCTATTGGCATAATATTCATGGCAGCACCAGAATCTATCATGCAATTCCTCAATAATTTGTTATTTATGAGCAATGTAATAAAGAAAGGATAAACTTGTGGTGGACTTGTCAATACATTATTCAAGCAAATTTTTGGGATGTTTACTTTATCCTGCTTATTTTTAACAACCATTTTATTTTCAAAACTTACATGTTTTTCACTTTCACTTGTTATCAATTGCACTGCACTATCCCTGTATTCTTTAATTTTCATCATTTCAAGAAGTGGGACAGACATCTTTACCTGAGACAAGGCTTGAGTGAAATCAAAAGAGGAACTTTCTGCCTTAATCACTTTCTTTTGTTCTAATGTTTCTCCTTTGTTCGCTTTTTCTTTTTTACCTGACTGATCAGTCTTTTGAATTTCTTTGTGTAACTCTTTCACTGCATCCTTTTGGATAGGATTTTGTTTGCTTTCTTCACGTTTTTTTTTTTCAGTCTTCTTTGAAACTCCTTGTACAACTTTCCGATCTTTCATAAAGATACCCCTAGGGACACCTTCCTTCTCATTTACTGTCCTATTTCTCAACCAGTACTTATTCTTCGCTTCTTCAACTGCAGCAACAGTTAATCTCTCTATTTCTTCCTCAGTAAGTCTCATCACATTACTGTGAGCAGGCACCTCAACAGGTTGTGGTTCTACATAATCATCCTTAGAGTCAGAAAAGACATGCTGCTCAGCCATATGGACATTGTACCTTTGTTCTGCAACATCATATTCATAACCTCCCTCCTCCGAAGATGAGTATCTTTCCTCAACATGGTGAAAAGAATTTGAAGTTAAGTAGATCATGTGATCTTCTCCACCATCTCCCATTAACACTCCTTGCATCCTCTGGGCTACAACACAATACTCAGGGGAATGTGGCTTATCACAAGCCTCACAAAAATAATTGTTATTCACCATATACGTTCCCTTCTTTCTCAATGGATCAGGAGTATCCTTGTTTCTAGGCCTATCTGTCATAGGTTTTCCATCTTTCTAGTTTGTGTTATAAGGCATATCATGTAGCCTAGGCCTATCATTCCTATATGTGTTCTCCTACTTATATTGATAATTATTGTTTTGTTGAGGAGCTCTAGGTTTGTCTCTCTTATTCATTATCCCAGCAACCTTTCTGTTGTTCTCAATTGTTAACGTTGTTTTTGTGCTTCAGCCAAGTCCCTTGGGAACCTGTTTCTCAACTCATACCCTGTTTTAGGGTTGAATGCATTTAGATAAACACTTAATGCTACAAAATCTGGTAACTTTGATCTGGGAGGTATTCTATTCTGCAGTTTATTGAATCTTCTGTTAAAATCAAAGATTGAATCATTTTGACCTTTCTGAATTTGCATTAGTTCATGGAGAGCAGCGTTTGGTGCACTTAGATTCCCAAATTGTTCAAGGAATTTATCTTGAAATATCTGGAGAGAATAAATAGAAGCAGTTGCCAGACTATTGAACCAATCCCTAGCTTCCTCAATAAGGGACATCATGAATAACCTCATATGCAAATCTTCATAAGGTACATCCAAATCCTGAATGAAGGCATTGAAACTCCTTAAATGATCCTCGGCAGTAATTGCATTACTCCCTGTGAATTTAGGCACCAAATCTCTCCAAGAACCATCCATAGGATAAGGGTACAACTGAAACCCTGCCAAATCAAATTGTCTGATCATAGTAGTATACTGATGAGGAGGAGGGTTGGGTGGATATTGATACTGGTACATAGGGTTATTATATTGTACATTTCACTGTGGCACATGATGCTAACTAGGAGGTGGATAATTATTTGTATGTTGTGTGGGAATATAAGGTGGATGATTTGGCTGTCTATATTGATTCCCAATTTGATGGTGAGGAATCCTTGGTGGTTCAGAATACCCAACACCATGATTACCTTGTTTATGGGGTGGTACATATTTTGGGGGAAAACCAGATGTGTGAGGAATGTTCTGAGCTTTCTGCAGTTTGAATTCTCTCATTGCTTGAATCATTTGGGCTTTTTCCTGCTCTTCCGTCTCCATTTTCTGAGATTCAAAACGTGCTTTAACTTCTTCATAAGTTAAAGATTCATAATCTTCTTGATGAATTTCCTGATTAGTAGGTCCATTCTGATTACCTTGCATGTTTTGGTGATATTCATATTGAATTATGAGTCGTTCAGATTTGAGTCCAGCTTCAAACTCGGCCTGTTTTCTAGCTTCAAATTCGGCATGTTTCTGAGGGTTGTAAAAAGGATTTTTCTGATCTTCCGGGGTACAAGGCTCTTCAGTTGAACTATCTTTCCATGTGTCAAAAAACATTCTCACCATAAGGTACTGATGATTTTTCTTTGTTTGTCAAGCACATGTCCTCACTTTTCCCTTTACCCTTGTCAGCCTTATCATCTTTATGTGTCCACCTACTATTACCAGGAGGAGCTCCAGAATGACCTCCCCTAAATTGAGATCTTCTTCCATTCATATTGCAATATTTGATTAGAGTTGCCACTCACTTTCTTGAAAGTGAGAAAAAGATTGTTACTTATTATTCCCAGCGAAGTCTGTATATAGGACTTCTGACTCTATGATTAAGGCGTAGATTCTTTGTTGTCCCCAGTAGAGTCCCCAATTTTTTAGCTCTCAAAAACGCAGGTTTGAACCATGAAAGGTTGCCAAGCTTTCACAACATTTTAGGGTAATAGACAAGGTCAAGAGATTTTGGACCTTCTACTCTTTAGGTGCTGCTAGACCTAGGCGGGTATACCTAAATGAATTGAGCAGACTTGACTTTTAATCTTCTCTTCTTGTAGTGATTTGTCCATGATGGCAAACAGAAATGAAAAAACTAAATCAAATTTGGTATATATTGTATACTAATGCCAAAACTAAAACCTAATATGCTCAATTAACAGATGTAAAAATATGAATGAAACTAAAGAATGAAAACAAAAAGACCAGTGCCTTATAGGGTTCACAGAGTCAAGAGAAATCTGAAACAAATACATTTGTTCTGGCAAACATTCAAGTTATTTAGCATTTTATTTGGTTTATAGCTTGTATAAACATGCAGGATTGTGATTATTGAGTTCTTCTTAATAATCCAATTGACATTCCCTAATTACTATGATCAATTCAGAGAATTTAATCTTTACTGGAAAGAAACAATTAATTGACCATACAGATGCAACAAATGTGCATTGACGAACTAGATATAAACTTGTTACACCAATTCGAATAACCAGAAAACACCATTATGGAGACAACTTCAATAATTCTTTTCAATGAATATCATAAACAACTGATACCAAAAACAATTGCACCATAGTATTAGATTTTCATTGATATCTCCATGATTTTAAATATGCAACCAGTCTTATCCTTGCCAAAAAATTGTATATTACTGTCTCTTCTCTATTCTCTATCTTATTCTACCTATTGCCCACATATTGTTTTCAAAATGGACATTTATACATTGAGAATATGAAAGGACGCATCCTTTCGGAAATAGGAAATACAAATTACAAAACAAAAGATAGAGAATAATTAGGCTCTATTTAGCCACAAGTGAGTCTTAGCGAGGTGGTCCAAATAATCCCGATGCTAATATGTGTCCGCATCTCCAACAACATTCTGGATCGTGATTTCCATCTTGACCATTTCCTCATTACAAAACCCTTCCAATTTGAAAACCTCACCTATTGCTTCTTTTGACACATATATCTGTGGTCTTCCAGAAGGGTCACATATAGCCTTATGTTTTGGATCATAATTATCTACAAGCAATTTCACCAATTCTGCATTTACGAAAATATTAGGGCACACCAGTTTCCCTACATTCAACTTCCATGGATTACAAACTGGTTCAAAGTGATTTCTTCTGTGGTAATGGAAATTGAATAGCTCATACCCTCTTATAGCAGTTTGGACATCACCTATGAACTTACATTTATCATCTAACTTATCAACTTCTGCCCTAAGCTGTGCGGACCTTCTAGCTTTAGGCCCCGAGCCAGGTAGCTGATCAATAAGGTCTTGGTTCAACCTCCTTTCGATGATCTGACACCAGAACTGATAATAATTATTTGAAGAACCTATACATCAATTGACACCACCATTACAATCACGGTTGGTTCATTGACAACCTGCCGCCAATGAGATTTCAACAACGCGATGACCATCTTTGATAATCAATGATGATTTTATAATGGTTCTTGAGATAATTGATGACTTTCAATTGATGAATTTATTTTATGGATTATTTTCACCGAAGAAATAAACCCTACCAATGAAACAATACCTTTGGCAAGACAATGAACCTTCGAGAAGACTCATACTGACACCAAATGTCTGGCCGAATCCATTCCTCTAGATTACTTCATTCGGCAAGACTCACGCTGAAATATTCTGTCGGTACAACATTCAAACTTTGGTGAAACTTACGTCGAAGAGTTCTTCTCCTGGCGATGCATATCACTTATCGACATATCTTTTAAATCGGCAAGACTCCATAGCTTCACCTGATAGCCTTTTGAATCCCCTACACCTTATCGGCAAGACCCGACATACTTTAGTTTTACCGATATACTTCCTCATGTGCCAGTCGGTGAAACACAATGTATTCGCCATGACTTCTCAATGATACCAATCAGTTTGGCCGAAATGACCCTTATTACATGCTAATCGGTAAGACAAATTGAACTCACTATGACATTACAACGATGCCCCAACTTATGCCGATCGGCAAGAAAAAATACTTCGCTATGACTTTACCCCGAAATGCCTCCTTTGCCGATATGAATCTTCACAGTCACCTAAACAAAAGAAGAGTCCTACCGATAGTCTGCAACAAATACATGTTAGTGAAAATATAGGTTGGGGAGACTTTTACTATGTCTTGCTGATATGGGTCTTTTAATGAAATATGAAGGACTAGATGGATTCAAATGAGTCACATGATAGAAAATAAGCAAGACAATACAAAGAGGGAATTTTATGTTTATGATGAGGACTCAATGCTGGAAACTCTTGAATGCAATAGACTGTAAAAATTTCAAAATTTTACAGTTCTAACACTGCTAATGATATCGCAATCAGTAAAAACCTTGCAACTTTTGATCACGTGATGGCGGCCAATCATTAAGATCTGATGACAATTGATCGATGGTCAACCAAACTTATCACCTTCGGCCTCACTAGATAGGACACGTGGTGCCCGCCTGTGATATCATGATCAACCAAAGTGGTGTGGTGGGGTCATCGTGGGATGGCGGGGAGCGAATGAGATCAAACGATAGTTGATCAACAGTCACACAAACTTCATACTTCTGCAAAACAAAAACTTTATTAAAAGGACAAGGGGACATCACTAGGTGGATGGTAAACAATGACATAAGTTGTTTTTAAATGATGAAACACGGGGCCAACCAATACTTAGGAAAATAAAACCCTATAGAGGAAATCAAATATTAAAACAAAGGGACTCAGCCTAGACGGAATGATAAGACATAAGTCATTTTAAAACCCCTCAAAAAGTAACATCAAAATAGATCCCAACCAAGGCATAAAATAAACACAAGGGTTTTATATGAAAATAAAGCTAAAACCACCAACCTAAGGAAAATTTTGACACCATGAAAGAACAGTAACACCAAGCAGGGTAGGAATGGAACATAAGGAGCAAAAATATAAAGTTTCATTAGAGGGGAGAGAGATAGAGGGAGTGAGTGAGAGAGAGAGACCTGAGAGAGGGAGAGGGGGTAGGAGGGAGAGTCTTGAGAGAGAGAGAGGGAGGGAGTGGGAGAGAGATAGAGGGTAGAGGATTTAAGGATTTAAGGTTAAGGCAGAGGCTAAGGGTAGAGTGGAGAGCCTAGGAGCTGCTTGTGTGTGTGTGTGTGTGTGTGTGTGTGTGTGTGAGAGAGAGAGAGGAGAGAGAGAGAGAGAGAGAGAGAGAGAGAGAGAGAGAGATAGGAGGAGACAGGAGAGATAGAGGGTAGAGGGTTTCAAGGGTTTAGGAGTTTAAGGGCTAAGGGTTTAAGGCTTGTATTAAGGGCAGAGGAGATAGATAACAGAGAGAGGATTGAGAGAGACCTGAGAGAGGAGAGGGGCAGGGAGGAGAGACTTGAGAGAGAGGGTAGAGGGCAGAGGGTTTAAGGGCTTGGGGCTTCTAAGGGTTACGGGTCAGGGTTATGGTTAGAGGAGAGAGATAGAGGATCGGTGAGAGAGAGAGGAGGAGGAGAGACAGAGCACATAGAGGTTGGCAGAGGCAGAGTGGCTTCATGCTAAGGGTTGCCGCCATGGCTTCCAGGGTTAAGGGAGAGATAGAGGCATGAGGAGTGAGAGAGACCTAAGAGAGAGAGAGAGGGCAGGATTGAAGATACTTGAGAGAGAGAGAGAGGGAGGAGGGAGAGATAGAGGAGGGAGGGCTAAGGTTAGAGGGCATATGGTTTGCTGGCTCTAGGCTATGGGTGGAGGAGAGACAGAGGAGGAGGAGTGAGAGAAAGACCCTATGAGGGAGAAGGTATTTTGGTATATTAACAAATAACATATATATGCTAGCATTTGCTAACAACATGAAAGACAAGATTAGAATTACTTTAGTTATAGAATTACACAGACAGATATATTTACTTAGGCTAGTTAAAAATAGTGTCGTTATTTTACGACACTTTTAGGGCTAGAGTTAGAGTGAGAATTGTTGAGATTGAACTATAACCCTAATCTGCTAACCTTAAACCTAATTGAACCCTAACCCTATTTGTAATTGAACTTTAACTCTAACCCCAACCCTAACCCTATCATTGAACCCAAGTTTTATCCTAGAACCCCAACTCTAATTAAATGGTAAACCTAACCTAACCTTAACCCTAATGCTAATACCAACCTTAATTATATCTATAATTATAATCCTAACCCTTTTCATTCTAACCCTAATTATAATCTTAATTATAATTCTAACCCTAACCATAATTCTAATGCTATTCATAATCCTTAGTTTAACACTAACCATAGTTCCCATGACAACCTTAAGTCTAATTATAATCCTAATAAAACCCCGACCTTAACCTTAACCCAAACGTTGAGCTTAATTAAACCCTAACCTTTAACCCAAGCTTCTGAGCTTTAATTAAATCAAGATCCTAGCCTAACCCCAAACTCATGTGAGATACTCATTATAATTTACCAAACCCCAACCATAATTGAATCATAACTCCTAATTGAAATATATAATCCTACCTTTAATTGAACCCTAACCTCAATTGAATCTTAATTTCAACCCTAAGCCTAATTGAACCCTATTTTTTAACTCTAAGACTATTAAATTAAAACACTATTTCTAAACCTAACCCTAAGCCCATCTAAATCCTAGCCCTAATTGAACCCTAACCCCAATTGAATCATATTTTAAACCCTAACCCTTAATGAGCACTAACCCTAATTAAACCCTAACACAATTGAACCATAATTCTAACCCTAATTCTATCACTAACACTAACCCTAATCCTAATAACATATTATTAGGGTATATTTATTAATGTCTTAATATTAGTTTATAAATTCAACATTAATTATAAATATTTTAAAATAAATTAAGTATTTCAATCTAAAATTTTAATATTTGACATTGCCAAATAAAATTAAACTAAATTCTACCTTTTAAATCCATAAAACATTTATTATCTATTGGCTCTTACTAATTATCTAATACAATTAAATTAAATTAAATTAAATATTCATTTTAAATTAATTAACAATTATTAATTAGAATTTTAGAATAAATTAAGAAATAAGATCTATATAAAATCAACTTTTCTATTTTTTTCTATGTCCAAATCATTTCATTTTCTAAAATTATACTAAATTCTAGATATCATAATTAAACACAAAACTTTATTCTATTCTAATCCTAACCCTAGTTAAACCCTAACCCTATTTGGACTCTAACCCTTACCCTAATTGAACACTAAGTCTAATTGTAATTAACCACTAAGCATAATTGAATTCTACCCCTACCCCTAACCCTAACTCTAACTAAACCATAAACCTAACTCTAATCAAACCCTAACCCAAACCTACTTGATTCATAATCCCTTCCCTAACCCAAACCCTAATTGAACTTTAAAACTAACCTTAATTAAGTATTAACCCTAATTGAATATTTATTGAACAGTAGTACTAATTGTACCATAACCCTAAATTTGAACTACAGTTGAAATCTAATCCTAACCCTAACACTAATTCTTATCCTAATTGAACCTTAACCCCAACCCTAACCTTAACTTTGACCCTATTTGAACTCTTATTGAATTCATAACCTTAATTAAACCCCAACCTCATCCTCAATCCTAACCCAAATTGAAATTTAATTGAACCCTAAAGCTAACCCTAAGTGAACACTAATCCTAATTGAACTCTAAATTTTTTGTTGAAAATATTAAAGTGCCTTAGATTTTCCCATTCATTGTCATTTATCATTCAACTCCTAATAGAACTCCAAAAATTTATACTTTTATAATGTTTTAATACACACACCCCACATATGGTTTAGAGTTAAGGGTTAAGGTTTAAGGGTTTAGAGTTTAAGGGCTAAGGGTTTAAGGTTTAGGGTTAATGGTAGAGGGAGATATAGAGAGGGAAAGGAGAGAGAGAGACCTGAGAGAGGGAGAGGTGGGTAGGAGGGAGAGACTTGAGAGAGAGAGAGAGAGGGCAGAGGGTGCAGAGGCAGAGGCAGAGGGTGGTGAGGTAGTGGGTAAAGGGCAGAAGGTAGAGGTTATGGCAGAGGGGAGGAGATAGAGGAGGAGAGAGAGAAGAGAAGGGTAGGAGGGTGAGACTTGAGAGAGAGAGGGAAAGAGGGAGGAGGGAGAGAGACATGGGCAGAGGGTCGGAAGGGTTTAGGAGCTTCATGGGTTAAGGGCTAAGGGTTTCCATGTTTACGTTAAGGGCTAAGGCTTCAGGGTTTAGGGTTTAGGTTTAAGGGCAGAAGAGAGACACATAGAGGAGGAGTGAGCAGATAAAGACTCCAAGAGAGGAGAGGCAGGGAGGGAGATACTTGGAGAGAGAGAGAGGGCAGAGGGTTTAAGGGTTTGGGAGTTTACAGCCAAGGTTTAGGCTATGGGCAGAGGAGAGAGACAGAGGGATTCACCAAAGAAAGAAAACCCCAACCTTACGATTTTCCCAATACCATAAAATACTAGTAACATAAGATAGGACAGGAAAGGAACATAAGACATGACAGGAAAGGACATATTCAAAAGATGCAACATACTATGTGATATGTCCTTCAATCTTCTTAAGAATATCCATGATCTGTTTATAAAGGAAGTGACTTCATAGATGCATCAAGTTCAATTATGCATCTTTTAAACAATGAGGGAGCATTTCAAGTTTTTGTCAAGCCCCTCTCACCATAACCCTATTGGATAGTCACACATCACATAGGAAGGTGAGTTGTTAGGTCACCCATATATGTGACAAGTGGTTGTCCAATAAAGATAAAATGAGGAGACTATGTGTATTTATTACACATAACAAAAGAAGAGCAATGTTTGAATCAAGGTCATGATACAAGTACAAGGACAACACCTTTGCAAGAGCTACAAGAGGAAAAGGGGATTGATATTATTCATTCATGGGTGTACTGGTGAAAGTGAATGCAATAGGTAAAGGTCATTGTCATTGATAAGGACAACCAACAATGCATGCTACAATGGTCTCATGAAGGAAAACAACAAAAAAATCTAAAGTTGCACAAGGCTCTATTCAAGGTCTTCACAATCAAACATTAGGCAAACAAGTTGCCAGATAACATTCAACGCATGATATTTTAAGGAAAGGCATAAAAGGAAAAGACATTCAAGAAACATCAACTCTAGTTGACACAAATAATATGCCTATTGAAAACATGTAATTACAAGAGGTTTATCACAGCAATGTAACCCTCATATTATGTGATCGAGATACAATTTCTATGCTCATAACCTTTCATGTAGGGGTTTTGGTCATCATGATTGATCCAACATGGATCATGATTGCACACAAGAAACAAAAAGTTACAAATGACAATTAAGCAGTTATGATTCAGGAGAGGTCTTATTTTGGAAGCCAAGGCCATAGTACAAGTGTATATGAACAACAACTATGAGGTTATGCTACAAGACAACCATGCAGGTTCATGTAGGACATCAAGCATTACAATGGCACAAGTGCATATGAACAACAATCAACAACAAGTAGTGAAGGAAGCAAAGCACAGTTTTATTTTTACCTTTTCATACCATTGATCATCCATTCCAACAATAGGCTATAATAGTGAAAGCATATACTCACACAGGGGTGTTTTAATGAAGATATTCAGCATAAAAACCATCATAAATCATGGTGCTTCAAGGGTATAGAGCATAGTCATGAATAAGAGCAGTACCATTAAAGGCTACAAGTTTGTCTTCATGTTATCTATGAATTTGAAAAAATAAATCTACACTGGGTGACAACATGACTATAGCCATGAAATGGATTGCAGTGAGATAAATAATATAAATGGTTGTTGCCACTATCTCATTTTCTCTTTGGATAGTCATTACTAAGTCCTAACAAGTGAATAGCAAAGGGATAGGTGTCAATAATATACCTTCATTTGACAAGTCCTAGACTTTTGGTGATCTCATTGACCTAATAAGGCATTGCTTAGAAATCATTTCATATCTTTTTGAAAAAATCAAAAGGAGGATTGATGTATCCAATTGAAAGAAGAGAGCAATGTCCAAGGGAGGGGTAGTACCATCATCTTAGGTACCACTGCTACAAGATGATAAATGACAATCCTTGTGTTTGTATGCATGGAGGTCCTAAAGCATACTTTGGGTAAGGTGCATTCATAGAATCTTTTGGTGAAAGGTTTCCCAAGCATGAGCAAAGATTCAGTGTTCCATCAGGCTATGTTGGAACAATTATACACTAATCCCTCCCCTAGGGTGTTTCTTCGCATCAAAACCAATCTCTTCTTCCTATCATTTGTTGACAAGGGCAATTAATTAAAATTCTTAAATGGGATTATAGGCGGATATGTTCTGTATAAGGATTTGATAAGTAGTATTGGGTTAGAATACATATTGATGAGATTGCACTGCAATGTTATCAGGGATCGTATATGTTATGTGTTAAATCTATCACAAACACTTGAATACTTATGAATTTGACTCCCACAGTGGATATATGGCACTGATCTAAGTTGTATGATTCAATATTTGTTCATCTTTACCTAGAGCTTGCTAAAAATTGAAAATCAATGACCTATTTTATCTTGGGATTGTGTTGTAGTTATCTCATGCTCCAAATAGCTGATAATGTCAATGAATAGCCAATTCTATTCGATATTATCCTATTATGTTGATTAAATGAGATTATCTGTTATTGTTAATGTTGTTTATGATATTGGTGCAGAGGTTGTAAACACATTAAGGGATCACCCTCCTGGGTCTTGTAGAGCCCAAGTGTAGGAGGATTTTTTAAAGTCCTGGCTCAATTGGTCCAAGTCCTTCGAGCTACCCTTGATTGGGATTGGAAATTCCATAGGTAGATTAGAAGACCAACCCGTTACATTGTAAACAAAACCAACACTTCCCTCTACCCTAACTCCAAAACCCAAAACTCCTTAACCCTTAACCTCTTAAACCCTTAAACCATCTACCCTCTACCCTTAACCCCCCCTCCCTCTATCTCTCTTCCACTCCCTCCCTCTCTCTCTCTCTCAAGTATCCATTTCCTAACCCCTCTCCCTCTCTTAGGTCTCTCTCAACCCTTAACCCTCCCTTCCTTTATCTCTCTCTCTCTCTCTCTCTCTCAAGTCTCTTCCTCCTAGCACCACTCCCTCTCTTAGGTCTCTCTCTCTCTCTCACTCACTCACTCTATCTCAAGTCTCTCCCTCCTACCCCTTCTCCCTCTCTTAGGTTTTTCTCTCACTCACTCACTCCCTCTATCTATCTCCTAGTACTCCCTCCCTCCCCCCCTCTCTCTCACACTCCTATGTCTCTCCACTCTACCCTTAGCCCTCTTCCCTTAACCCTTAAATCCTTAAATCCTCTACCCTCTATCTCTCTCCCACTCCCTCCCTCTCTCTCTCTCACTCACTCCCTCTATCTCTCTCCCCTCTGATGGAACTTTATATTTTTGCTCCTTATGTTTCATTCCTACCCTGCCTGGTGTTACTGGTCTTTCATGGTGTCAGAATTTTCCTTGGGTTGGTGGTTTTAGCTTTATTTTCATATAAAACCCTTGTGTTTATTTTACGCCTTGGTTGGGATCTATTTTGATGTTACTTTTTGAGGGGTTTTAAAATGACTTATGTCCTATCATTCCGTCTAGGCTGAGTCCCTTTGTTTTAATATTCTATTTCCTCTGCAGGGTTTTATTTTCCTAAGTCTTAGTTGGCCCTGTGTTTCATCATTTAAAAAAAACTTATGTCGTTGTTTACCATTCGCCTAGTGATGTCCCCTTGTCCTTTTAATAAATGTTTTGTTTTGTAGAAGGATGAAGTTCGCGCGACCATTGATCAACTATCGTTTGAACTCAGCCGCTTCCCACCATCCCGCGATGACCCCACCACACCACTTTGGTTGATCATGATATCATGGGTGGGTGCCACGTGTCCTATATAGTGAGGTTGAAGGTGATAAGTTTCGTTGACCGTCGATCAATTGTCATTAGATCTTAACGATTGGCTGGCATCGCGTGATCGAAAGTTGCAAGGTTTTTACTGATCACATTATCACGGGCGGGCGTGACGTGTCTCATCTGATGAAGCCAAAGGAATGAAGGAAATACTATGGTAAATTAATCCAGCCTTAATATATTAAAAGGAAGGTTACTAAAGTCTTTTTGAGGTGCACAGGTTTTAAATCAAAATATATGTTATAATCTTGATGAAAAAGCTGCTCAACGGTTAATAATAAGGCTAGCGACTATGTTGAAGGAACAAGATCATGAATGCTCAAGATCTACGATTTCTCGCCATCACTTGATCCAAAGTTGTAGGATCTTTACTGATTGCGATATCACGGGTGACCACCACGTGGACAACAAAAATTTAAATTTGTATCAAATATGGTGGAGCCGTTCCTACAGCGCGCGAGTGAGCTTTAATGGCGGATGAGACATTTTCTGGCATGATTTGATCAAGATAAAATCAATTCTCCTATTTTATTTGTATCACAAAGCATTCAAGTATTTTGCAGAGCAATTTCAGAGCTGAAAGCGAAGTTGTGAATCTCTGCAGCCAGAATTTAGGAATTCTGCAAACAAAGCCGTGAGTTAATTTCCGTGCTTCCCAGTCATTCTGTACTTCAATTTGGGAAAATATTTGTTGTGCTTGTCATTGAGCTTGTTGATAAACGTGTTAGGGCTATAGTTTAATTATAGTTTTGAGAAATTGTAGTGTTTTTTTTCTGTAATTTCCTATCTCTGGTTAGTCCTAGCTATTCGAAGTGTGAAATTGTAAAAAGACCCTAGTTTGTCCAAGATGGCACCACCAAAGCAACATTCTGGCCAAGTTGACTATTTAAAAAGAAACCTATACAATGATTTCCTGGATCAATTGCCCTACTCAACGAATGATATGAAGAAGGGATTGGTTCTAATTCTCTCTCACAAGCTTGGAAATGTTCAGATTATGGTATGGACAAAGGAATTTGCCTCACCCCTTTTCAAACGACTGGATGTATGATTTGGGAAAGTTGGTGTTCCCAAACATGTTCCCTGACATAGAATTACTTAGGGTAGTGGCTGTAAGATATAACCCTGTCACACAGGTAATCAGGGATAATGATGGAAAGGTTTTGTTGAGCGTTAATAGAGAAGACGTCCAACAAATTTTTGACTTGAGTGAACCGAGTGAAGACTTGGTTCTTATCAATCTTGAGGAAATGAAGCAGGAATATGCAAAGTTGAAGTCTCTTTTTAGAGCTAAGTTGCTTCCACCTCATCTAGCTAGAGCAAGAGGTTCATGATTTCATATCAACCCCAGTGACCAGGAACCTTTCAGATTAAACTATTTTGCAAATCATTTCTTGGTCACTTTCTATTCATTGTGTCAGATTTTGGGTTTCAGTCCTGGTACGGTGATGCCTATTGCATACATGTTCATGGGGGTGCAAATACAACACCCTAACTTCTCTGTGACATATGACTTTGCTTCTTTCTTGGTTGAGAGGATACATGAAGGGTTGTCAAAGTTGCAAAAAAATGATAACGACACTCAATTCTTCTGGTATTCTATGCTGATGCATATGTTCTTGTTCAAGAATGCTAACTTTTTCTCTGAAAAGATGGAATTAAGACAATCAGGTGATGGAGAAAGATTTCTAGTACAATTATGGGCTGCAAATGTATCTTGCAATAAGGAAAGCACCAGTTATGTGCAATTTTATAATTGATTTGCTTCTAGATTGAGGGCTAGACTGATGGTGAATGTACCCAGGATCCCTGAGGAATTGCATAATTTCCTCAGGCCAAAAGGGAGGAAGCCAGAATTGAAAGTTTTCCATAACTGGGGTGACATTATCCCATACCTAGTCAATACTGTTTTGAGAGTATATGGTTTTCAAGGAACCCCCCATATACTGCCATACAATGTGCCACCAAGAGTGGGGTTTGCAGAAGTTATGTGGAAAATGGGTTGTATCCATGAGGACAACCTCACAGGGAGGGGTAAGGGAAATTTTTTCCCTGATTATACAATGGTGTCTAATTTTTCCTTTTAAAAAAGAGGCTGGGTGCATTTTGAGAAATTATTTGATGATTACCATTTGAGGTGTGGTCCAAAGTGGCAGCATGATCCTGAGGGTTTCTTTTCCCTTTTCAGAAAAAGAATAAAGGATGGAAAATTTGTGCATGAGTTCAAATTTCCTGAGGATTTGATCAGAAATGAATTTGATCTAAATAGGCAGGAGTTTAACAAGGAGAAATGGATAGCTTATGATAAGCTATTAGATATTGTGCATAAGATGGATCCGAAGTATAATCCATTGTTGGAGTTCAATCCATACCATAAGAAGATTGGTTTTCTAATGGAGAACTTCAAGGAAATTATGGGCACATTGAGGACCAAAAAGATAAATTTAGAACTGAGTTTGGGTATATAGGAACAAGGTGCCAGGCCAATTGAAACAAGGCCAGCATACCAGCCTACAGAAAGGTGGCCTATTTATAGGAGGAAAAAGGATGATAGTACTGATGAACAGGAAGTGGACAGAAAAGGAAAGCAAATAATGAAGTTGCTTTCACAACCAAGTCCAAAATTCAAAGTGCCTGGGGCAATTAAAATCATTGATTTAGAATCATCACCAGAAGATAGTCCCTCAAGACCACCATCCGAGCCAAGCCCTAAAATACAAAGAATTGATCAACCACAAGAGGATCTTATGGATGAAATTATTGTTACTGATTAGGACATGTAGGTTGGTATGCCTTCCCCTCCTAGGCCAGCTGAATTGGTTCTATTTGATTTAGATATGAAAGGCAAAAGTGTACAAGATGCAAGAATGGAAGCATGCAAGGAGTTTCTAGATGTCAATACATTTGTAAAAACTCTTGTATTCTTGCAATTGGTATGGAGGATGAAATTTGAAGAATATCAAGAGAAATGTAAGAAGAGAAGAGAACTAAGACCTGACAGGTCAGACTAGGATAATGATGAGGTAAAAGCTGTATTGATGGAGGAATTTAAGAACATCACTCCTGAAGAGGGAAGAAGACTGGCAAGTCAGGCTGGTGTGTTGATTCTACCTGAATGGGACATTACAGATGTTGTAGCATTTAATGCTATTTTAAAGTCCAAGCATCCTTTGCAAGACTCTGAAGAAGAAGTCAAGGCAGCATTGCAAGATTTTGCCTTCAATGAGGAATATGAAACTTTGGCAATTTGGGCATTGGCCCCTCAAGGAAGAAAGCCAAATGTTATGGATATTAATCCAAATTTCAAAGGAGGATTAATAATAAAGAGAGATTCAGAGACCTAAATCACTGAGGCCACTAATTTGACTGTGAATGTGGCCAAATTGGCCCAAAAGACTGTTGAAAGGGAGGAGGCTGAAAAGAAGAGCCTAATGGAGAAGTATAACCTTTTGATTAAGGAATACAACAAGATGCAACAGAGGAATGATGAGTTGCAGACTGAGGTGGAAAGGTTTAGGTATAAACAGATTAGGGAGACATCAAGTGCTCCAGGGACCAGTACATTACATTCCACAGCAGGTTCAATGCCTCCTGCTTCTCCAATTGTTTCCACACCAGGGTCTCCCAGTCAGAATCTTTCTCTCACCCCTCCTTTATAACAAATTGATGAAGAAACAGAGTGCTCTGTTGATCCTAC
The DNA here is from genome assembly GCA_007258455.2 of Sequoia sempervirens. Classification (NCBI taxonomy): domain Eukaryota; kingdom Viridiplantae; phylum Streptophyta; class Pinopsida; order Cupressales; family Cupressaceae; genus Sequoia; species Sequoia sempervirens. The sequence goes on along the minus strand of VDFB02191037.1, from coordinate 1,787 downwards.
AAAGAAGCAACTCTTGCAAAGAATTGATGAATTGCAGACATCATTGAAGGTAAGTGAGGAGGGATCTCTTTCAAAGCAAAAGGAGATTGTTACTACTGTCTTGAGGCATTTAAATGAAAAAGTTGATAGTAAATTGCTATCTATACATTCTTTATATTCTTTGTTGTTAGATGCAATAAAGAATATTGATAGGGATCAGGAAGTAGTGATACCATTGATTGAAAATTGGATCCCTAGGGCCAATGATTTGGATGTCATGTATAAGGCTTCAAGGTTTGATACAAATAATAGGCCCCAATCATTAAAGCCTACTCAAGTGTTGGTTAAATCATTGCAAGGTTTTCAGACCCTACTAGATGATTTGAGTAGGAAGATTATGGAATTGGTGAAGAATTTTAATGATTGGGGTAACACATTGTTACAAGATAAAATTGATGAGTAGGGGAAAATTAGGTCACTCCAGCAGTGGCAGGATCAAGCAAGTGAAGTCATCAATGATCAAATTAAATTAATTTGTGATGAGTTAGATTATGACTTGTTGGTGAGCTATATGGATAAAATCATTAGTACTTGCTCATTTTTGGAAGCTTTTGAAAGAGATGCAAATCAGGTAGTGGTAAAATACACACCTTATAATACCAAGGTGAATGAGGTGATTAATTTTGATTGGCCAATTGATGAAGAATACCAGAAATGGGTAACTAAATATTTGATTGATGAAGAGTAAAAGGAATGGACTACTAACAGGTGGTAAATCAGATGTTGTGGTTATAATGGTTTCCAGTTTTTCCTTGATGGCATTCTCAGCATGAGTTTCTTGTGGTTTTTTGTTGTTGCATCAACTTTTCTCAGCTGACATGATGAACAAGAATATTCTCCAAGGTGATGGCTGTTGTAACAATTTTTGGAATATCACCAGGTGTGCCAACTAGCTGGTGATGTGTACTTTCTGACCCGATGCTTGTTTGCTCCTTCATTTTCTATAAGAAGGATTTCAAGGCCAAAAGTACGGATTAACAAGCTAGATAATTTTTGGTCGAGTCTAGGTGAAGTTGCAGAGCAAATTGTAAAGTCTATTGGTTTTAGAGAGAAATAGAATTTAGGTTCTGAGTTATTCTGTAATCGGTTTTGAATTCATGGGGATTTAATGTTGTATAACAGTACTAGCATTTGAGTTGAAATGATAAATTTGAACTCATGTCTCTCCACTATACATGCATATCTGAATTTTGAATAAGATGACTAAGGGTTGTTTCATTCATCTCACTGTTGTGGTGTGTATAATCCCTATTTTAGCTTTAATTCAAGGAATTAATTAAAATACTTGAATGGGATTATAGGAAGATATGTTCTGTATAAGGATTTGATAAGTGGTATTGGGTGAGAATGCATACTGTTGAAATTGTAATGCAATATTATCAGGGATCTTATAAGTTATATGTTATGTATTAAATATGTCATAAACCTTTAGATGCTTATGAATTTGACTCCAGCAATGGATATATGGCACTGATCTAAGTTGTACTTATTTGTGTAGTTGACTTATTGTTTGTCTTTTCCTAGAGCTTGCTATAAATTTCAAATTAATGACTATATTTTACTATGGATTGTGTTGTAGTTATCTCATGCTCCACATAGTTGATATTATCGGCGAACAACCAATTTTATTATCCTAATGTGTTGAGCTATTCAATGGGATTATCTGTTATGTGTTAATGTTGTTTATGATATTGGTGCAGAGGTTGTAAACACATTAAGGGATCACCCTCCCAGGTCTTGCAGAGCCC
>VDFB02191036.1:0-18164 GCA_007258455.2 Sequoia sempervirens | reverse complement strand
CACATTTCATTTATCGACTAGAGAGATGACTGTGACTCCTGAGGATGTCTATCATATTCTACAGATCCCAGTGATGGGAGAGATAGTAGTGTATGATAAGAGAGTGTAGGGTGGAATAGCTACATTGCGGAGATTATGTCGAGATGAGTATGTTATGGGCCGATGGATCCCTTGGAAAGAGATGATCAACAAATATGCTCCTTTGTCGTGTGTGCTTTATAGATTCATTGGTGGATTCCTTTGTCCTCATCGTAGGTCAAAGGGATTTTCAATAGGTTGGGATCATGTGCTATTGAGGATGACACTTGATGGTACAAGGTATGCTTGGGGTTCCTGTATGTTAGCCCACTTATATCAAGATTTGCACGAGGTTTTCTATTATGGGGCGATGATTTTTTCATGTGGTGTCACATTACTGCAGACTTAGGCATGGGAGCATATAGCCATCACTTGGCCTATGGGAGAGAGGCATTGACCTCGCAGGAGATCCTATGTTTTTAGTTATAGTGGTCCACATGTCCAACATAAGTTGGGAAAGATTGCTTATTGGAGGCATGTTTTGGATGATTTGGAGACTGTCACATGGTGGTCGTACTTAGATTGTGAGCAGTGGCCAGAGGATTAGTTGGAGATGCCATATATGTTATTATCCTGCTATCTAATCAGGCAGACACCTGTTGTTCTTGAGCGCTACTTGTATTTGCGAGTATGTCGACAGTTTGGACGGGTTTAGGGGATGCCCCTAGGAGTTTCCCATTATGCATGTTGACGACAAGATGTTTTAGAGTGGGGCCCATGTGTATCATATGAGATAGCCTGTACAGAGTATTATACCTTGACCCCTGGTTTATGGGATTATGTTTCATATATTACAAATGTCAGGATGACCGAGGATTATTCAGAGTTCTTCCACATGCATCCCTTTCCTAGGTTTACTCATCTAGAGGAGCCAGTACCGCCAGTTGATGGAGATGGAGGAGAGGACAAGGGTGGTGCAGAGGGTGCCTACAAAGGTGATGATGCTAGGGAGAGTGATGGTGGTGCAGTGGGTGATGATGCTGGGGAAGATGATAGTCATCTGTTGGATTTTGCAGTTTTGAGGTGCAGGAGGAGTGTCATTGTAGCTCAAGCGGTGCTTCTGAGGATTCAGATTGGGATACCCTCACATCACAATGAGATAGCGTAGGCTCGAGCACAGATTGTGTCTCTTCAGGACGAGTTAGGTTAGTGTTGGGAACAGATTGATATTTTGAGGACTGATAGAGGGACAAATAGGCAACATATACAATAGTTGCAGGCATAGATGATCATACTTACGTCAGAGAGGGATGACTTCAAACACTAGACATAGCAGGCTGAGGCCATTACTGAGAGGATGTAGTAGATGACACCATCTACAGGTACAATAGATTTCTTCAGAGAGATCTGACACATTTCTCAGGAGTTGCAGTTTTATAGAGGTAAATATCATGAGTTGGTTCCTCCTGAGCAACGAGAGAGTTTTGTATAGTCTCATTCTCTCAGATCTCATTCTCGGACTGCTAGCATGGGTGTCATGCAGCCATTTCCTGGAGATAGGAGAGATCCAGGTGTAGGTTCGTTGGGTAAAGGGGGTACTAGTTCCATGAGAGAAGCAACATTTGGTGGGAGTTTGCCATATCATTTTGTGATGTTCCTTGGACATTGTGTATACACCTTTTTGTGATATTGAGGACTTGATTCCCATGATACAAGTGCCTTTTTGGATTTTGATGTATCTCATCCTACTTTTTGGATATCCTTGTACACGTGGAAATTTATAACATTTTTGATGATATATGATATGCAGTGGTGATTATGATCTAAATGTTGACATGCACTTGATTTCCCTATTATGATATGCAATGTTGTGACTTTATTTAATTTCTAGATGATGATAATGATTATGCAATGTGATGTGATTTGTTATGATGATGCAATGTGATGTAATAATTATGAGTGAAAATTTTCAATGCCTTAAGCTTGAATAAGTGAGTCTGTTCAACTTCCAAAAGTTGTGGGAAGATTATAGTAGATTGATCTTTTAAGCTTCATAACTCTAACATATTTCCCAACTTTCTTGGAAATCTGAAGAGACTCACTTATTTAAGCGTAGTGGATGACATGATGTTGAAAATGATATGCAATCTATGTCCTTTCTTTTGTATTTTCTGATGCAAATATCATGATGGAATGTATGGATGTAGATGAAATGAGAATTTTTTCCAAGATATGCAAATGATGATGCAACTGATGTTTCACTAAATGAGAATGATGTGTTTTTGATTAATGTCCAATGTACTCAGTCCATTAATAATAGAGATGACACCATTGTGGAATTGTTTTAGCATTGAAAAACCTCATTAATACACATGCAATACTAACATGAATGCAATCTAACTTAACAATGCAAATCTCATTTTCAAAAGTTGTCATTTATATTAACCAATTTGTTGCGCTTTTTATCATTGGGCCTTTAAAATGTTGAAAGTGAGTACAAGCATCGATGGCATATTTTAGACCAAGATGATCTAAGTACTACTTTCATGATGTTTTAAAATTGCAAGTTAACACAAGCATCTAAGTATAATTAAACTGAGATGACCTGAGCGTTGCTTGCGTAAATAGTTAAGAGTTAATCTTTTTCCTATGAAAATTCAGAATGTCATCAGTGATACTTTGTAGCGCACGTCTTGTGACAACTTGCATAGTAATAATGAATATAAACTCACAGATAGCAGACAAAGAAAAATCATACTCCTTCCTTGATCCTCTAGTTCGATACATCATTGAGGACTCAAGAGATATGGTATCAAAAATCAAAGTAGAACAAATTTAACTTTCGTGTTTAACATGATAAACCCTTGATTCAGAAAGATCATCCATTTGAAGTTTGTGCTTGTAACTTTAGTCCAACGACTATTTTCCTATTGGTTCAAGCTCAAAGTTTATTTGCCCCTAGTGAGTGCAATATTTTCCCCCTAGTGCAGGGTGTGACATGACCATGACGACCAAGACCTATCCTAGGGGCCTCGGGGGCTGATCAACAAATTAGCCTTGCCTATGTTATACATGTAGAGACCATGTAGTTCGACTAACAACACGACCAAGATGAAAATATGAACATAGCAGACACCAAAAAGACTGACTCAAATATCTCAGGGGATAATCAAAGATCACCCTTGCCTATGTTCAAAGCTCAAAGACAACGTAGTTCGAAGGACGACTATGTTTTTGACTTCTTGAATTTTTGACCTATTTTTGGATTTTGATCCGTTTTGAATGTTTTTGGGATTTTCAATTTTTTGACCTTGAGAATGTACAAGAATCCAATCCAATGTAGGACATGCCCCTAGTTTGATATGATAAGACAATGATTTTTAGAATGGGCTGAGTAATGCTAGGGGAGTACCTTGATACAAACACTGGATCAAGCTATGATGCAAACATGGAAGCGTGGCAGTTGTAGAGATGGAAGCATGATGGATAAATGATGCAGAGCAAGTCACGTAGCCCAAGATAGCTGAATGAATGATATGATATGACTGATTGAAGGAACAAGATGCCCCACAATAGAGATAATGCAACCATGGATAAATGATAGATCAAAATGAAAGATTCACTGCCAAACATGTCACACAAGCAACATATCTTTTGTCAAAAGATGATAATGGTTGATTGATTAAGATGCCATGAATGATTGATTCCATAAGACATGATGATGATAAGATTGATGATTGATGATGATTGATTGACAAAAGATATGGTGATTGGATAATGTTTTATAGTTAGGCTCAAATATGATTTACATGATAATATTCAAGGTTGCAAAGGGACATGATGACATGGATTTTGATAAGCTAGGAGATATGGAATAGAAGAAAGCAAGGATAAATATAATGAATGGGATGATTAAGATCAACTAGATAATATACGGACACAAGGCCCAAGTATTTTTCTCCTATTCCTTATCAAGACCAAAGATGAGAAAAGGGATGTATCAGGTAAAAATGATGGAATATGGATAGGATGAAAGATATGGTATGAAAGATATGGATAGAGCATATAGGATAAGATATATGATGTTCAAGAAGATCCTTAACCTTGTCAAGATCAAAGGTGGAAATGTAAGGAATGATAAGATGGACGAAACTTTCCCCCCCAAGTGTAGAGTGCAAGAGGAATATGGAAAATAGGATATGGATGATAGGGAGATGGAGGAAGGACTTAAGCATCAAGTTTCACAACCAAATATCTCTCGAATACATGCTCTAATAAACCATGGAAATGAGAAATTGGACTCCTAAATGTTGGTAGATTTAGGGTATGATGGGATAATGGATAGGAGATTGAAAGGTTTGTTGATGGATAGATGGAAAGGATGGCAAGATCAACATTGGCACACACTTTGAAGGGTGATGAAGTGATGGAGGAAAAATGGATTTGGAAGGTGATAGGCTTTTATATGGAAGATTGGAGGAAGCTTTTGGATTAGCAAATTTGGGTTCCAATTTAGATTTCATTGCTTCTATGAGACTTTTTGGAATCCACATGATTTTTGACTTTGATATTTTCTTTGTGAGCCATTGTGGCCTTTGAGATTTTTCTCTTTGATTTATAGACCTTTGTGGTCTTGGAAATTTTTCTTTTTGCTTTGATGGGCCTTTGTGGCCTTTTAGATTTTTTCTTTGATTTTGGATCAAATTTTCTTTTATTTTTGCATGCCTCTTCAAGGAGACGTGTTGATCCTTTGATACATGAGAATTTTGATATGGAAGCTTTTGACATTTGGCACCAAAATTGCTTCCAAGAGCAATAGGAGAGATGGATGGAGATGAATGGTATGGAGGTATCATGGATGAGTTGTTGGTGGTAGAATCTTGAAAGGGCATCAAGGATGTGTGCTTTTGTTGTTCTTGAGGAATATGATATGAACCTAGGATAGAGGGAAGGTTTGATGAACTAGGATGTGGACCTAAGATAGATGGAAGGTTTGGTGGATTAGGATGAGGACCTAGGATAGATGGAAGGTTTGGTGGATTAGGAAACTTAGGTGTATAACCAAGGCCATGGTAATATGGGTTTTCTTGAGCAAAAAGGGGTTCTAGGATACCTTGTTCATGAAGGCCTAATGCATTTCCTTTGTAGTTCATACTTTGACACATTCATTTACCAATGGGATATGTGTTGTTTGTGAAACAAGATGTGAGTCCATTTTGGGGAGGATGTGATATGGATGAAAGGATAGGTATTGGAAGTAAATTGAAGTGGATGAAGGTGGAGGATCCCAATTTGTAGGTGTGGGGTTCATGGATAGCTTGCATAGGTGTGATAGGATCTTGACATGGGGATGATGGGGTACTTTGATCTTGACTTGGAAGAGGATCACGACATGTGGAAGATGAAGTAGCTTGATCTTTATTAGGTGTGGAATCATCATGTGGTGGTACAAAAGGAATATCTTGATCTTGAGAAGGATGAACATCATCATGGAATGAAGGGATATCCTTGGATAGAAGCATATCTTGATCATTAGGTGATAGGAAATCATTAGATAGGATGGAATAATTATCATGCTCTTGGGATGCAATGAAATCATGAAATGGTATGGATTTATTAGATGTGGTGGAAGGAGCACTTGGAAAGATACTTTTCTCTTGAGATGGAAGAGAATCATCATGGATGAAAAGTGAAAGGAGGGGATCATCGTAGAATTCTTGAAAGATTCAGTCATGGTCAAAGATTTGAAGAACTTGTGGAATTTTGGTATCATTGGATGAAGAAGAAAGAATGCTTTGATTTTGAGGTATAGATGAATCTATGATAGCATGGTTTGGACTGAGAGATTGGCATGAATCATTGGATATAGAAGATATGATAGAAGAATGTGGTTGGATGGAATCATTAACTTGGGTGAAAGAATCCTGAGATTTATTTTGGCTTATGGGAGATGAAAATAGATGTATGACGTGGTAAAATTGTTCAATATCACTTGTGTTTGAGGACTGAGATTTGGGCTTATTTAACTTTTGCAAAAATTCAAAGACATTGAACTTGGATGATGTAGTTGTTGGTGGACAAGGTGTCATGTCCAGATTTCTATGGGTAGATGTGTGGTAGAAAATGTCTTTCTGTGGTTGTTTCCCTTTGCATATCCCAGATTTGTTGTTGAATTTTTTTCATTTGATGAGCTAAAGCATTCAATTGATCCTCATTTATTTCAGCCATGGTGGTTTGATTTTCACTGTTTTGAGTTTCAATGTGTTGGGTTTTGATGTTTTGTGTAATATTTCATGAATTCATTGGGTAAACCACATGTTTTGACTCTATTTTTCCTAAGGAATCGTTGAACACTGTGGGAAGGACTGATTTTCTGAAAATGGATGGACCTAAGTTACCGACTTGTCTACCTCAATGAATGTAGTTCTGAATCAAGGTTTTCACTTACAAAAATGTAATGTTTTTTATGGTGTTTGGTTTGAGTTTCGTTTTGAAGAAACATCAAGAAAAATATGCACTCCTAAGGTTGTGTAAGATTGTATTCTTTTAGATTCCACATGGGTTTTACCCCAACCGCACTATCTGTAGTGGATGAATTCAGAAGCTTAGCTACACGGGCTCCCCCTTACAGTGTACTCTCTTCTCAGGCCAACCAAGCTTCCAGTCCCCATGAAACTCCCATGGCGAACTGATCACCTCTACTAAAAATTGCAAGAATGTGGATGCATTGGCAACGACCGTTGCTGCACCAAAGAATAGACAAAGGATTTTGGAAAATCTACAACAAGGGTTTTAATGTGGGCATTTCATTTGTGGGGGATAATCCATACGATGAGATTCCCTTTCGATCCATCTCATCGGAATTATCCTCGTGATACTTGAACTTTCCTCAAGTATCCACATTTATATCTTGGTTTGAAGTTGCTTGGATTTAGCATGTTACCAGTTGGGTCATTCCCTTGGGTGATTACTTTTTCCCAAAAGGCAGGCCCTCTAGGATAAATAAAAGCAAGCGAGTATACCCATAGTTCGATCAATCTTTATTTCACATGAATAAAGAGAGAACTCATGCCATATACCCCACTTACACTCGCACATAAACAAGAATGGGTCTAGCTTTTTGGATCACCGAGTTAAGGGGAGAGCATATGCCTACCATCCATCACATACAAAAGACATGGTGTTCATTAATCCGTTAATTAAGCTATGTTCCTAACTTAACCAAAAGGAAACATGATGTTCATTATCCCTTTACTTAAGCTATGTTCCTAACTTAACCAAAATGGAAATAAGTACATAACATCTAGCCCTTGCAATATGTTAGTAGTTTGAATTTTGAGTCTTTGACAACGAATTTGGGAAAACCTCCAAACCGGTGCAAAACATTCCCAAGTCATAAAATTTGCACCTACAATCATGAAACCATAAAAAAAGTTAGCAATAAGTGAGGCAAAGGCCCCACGGTGGGAACCATTTTGTGTGTGTGTTGAAATGTGTAGAGTGAGTTAGTTATTTTAATTTCAACACAAACCTTAATGAAACAATTTACATTCAAAGTTTGAAGTAAGTAAAACTAATCTATTTTGTAATACAATCAAACTTTTCAAATGCATGTCATTGTTCTCTAATTATAGGGATTTATTAAACCATTTGGCCCTCAGATTTCTATGAGCACAAATGTTGTTAAAATGACTACCTAGAAAACAAGATTTTATGCTTAATATGCAAGCTAAGACGATTTCTATGTGCAAATGTGTGGTGGAAGGATTAATGGTATGTTGTTAAATGAAACAAGATGATGGAATTGATGATGAATGCAACAATAAACGAAGGATGATGTTGGTGATGGATGAAAAAGTGGAGATGAGTGAGATGATATGCAACTATAATGAGCTATCTATGATTATGCATATGCTCAAATGCAAACATAAAAAAAACTAACCTAAAATGTAACTATGATGCAATGGAGATGATAAAATGTAACTATGAAGTAGCTAATTAATCTAAGATGAGAATGCAAAGTAACATATGATATGCAAGCTAAGTATAAGACTCCATAAAAGATCCAAGCTCCTACGAAAAACTTGCATGGTAACAATCCTCAAAGTGTGGATGGAAAATGGCATTATAACACTATTCCAATTTATATTTCAAAATAGCAAATAATAACATTACTCAAAAGGTGGATGATAATGCAAAGGATGAGGGGTGTATTTATAGAGTTTTGCAAGCATTTTGTGAGGTGGCACTTATCAACAGTTCAGATTCAAAGGAGACAAGATAGATAGTGGAGATGAAAGGAATTAGGATGTTGTCCCCTTGACCAAGGACACCATGCCATGTGTGTGAAGAGAATTCCCTTGACCAATTGGAAGCATGCCAAATGTATGAGATTCCAAGTGTGTGAAACAAAGACCCATGTGCTCCAAATTTGTTGGAAGTGCGGGGGAATAAAGCCATGTGCTTTTTCTTATTGGTGGAAGTGTGTGAGGATAATTCTAATTAATAATTAGGATTATTTATTTTCATGTGACCTTTATGAGGTGACACATAAAAAAGTTGTAGAATTGTGCTCTAATTCTTAATTAGGATTAGGGAAGATTAATTAAATAAACATGTATAGGGTTTTTTGTTTATTTAATTTAGAAGAATGTGAATTAGGAGAATTAAAAGGAAAGTGAACAATATAAATAAAGTAAGACCTTATTTATATGTAGTCGAAGCATTAATCAAATAGGTTGTATTTAATTAATTGAATGCAATGACCATTTTCAGGTGTATACAAACATAAATATGAATATTATTGAAATTTTAATTTAAACTGGTATGTAGAATACTTTATTTATTTATTTTTATTAAAATTTATGCAATATTATTCTTTACAATCTGAAATATAAATGATATTGCATTAAATTTTGTTTCATAACAATAAATTGCTTAAATATAAAATTTGAATTTAAAAGAAAGAAAAACAAATCAATATAATAATAATCTCATTGTTTCTATTATTCAAATTAATAATAAACAATTTAATACAAATCTAAAAATTAATAAAAATACATTCTTCAATATCTACATACAATATTTTTATAAATATTATTTTGTTTCAACTAAAAATCATTTAAACATAACTTTTAAGTTTTATTTTATTATTTTGTTTAATAATCAATTATTATTTTTAGTTTATTAAAAAAATTATACAAAAAATTCAATAAAAATATTAAATATTGAATTTATAACAATCAAATATAATCTTTCACTTTTGTTTTTTTTTTAATTGTAAATAATCTTTAATCTTAATTTATTCACAATTCTTATAACAAATTCAAACAAATATATTAAATATTCAAGAAATAACAATTAAATATAATAAAAAATATATAAACACATTAAAGAAAATTAAAATCTTTATCAATTTCACAACTAGATTAATCTTTTCAAACACTGAATTTGTGAAAACATTATTACCCTACATATATAAATAAAATATAAATTTACAACTTAATTAAACCTATAACAAACAAAAAAAGGCTAAAATATTACTTAAATACACCATTTAGTACGTCAAACGACAAAATGGTGCGTAGGATTTTGAGGCAGTAATAAGGTGTAGTTTTAAACCCTTGAGGCGGGAAACAGGAGCACTTAAAACCTGCGGTGGAAACGACAAATACAAATGGCGACTGTAACAGAATGAAAAATGTGAAAACAGATGTATTGCTTTTGGAACGGGAAAGGGCTGACTTAAGGGTGTTGTGGGCCCGACCACCTAAGCAGTCAACACTTAGAGTGTGTCGGTTAAGCCCGGCCGGATCGAGCCTACTACCACGGCTTTAGATAACCTATAGAAAGAATATTTTAAAAGAAATTTGTAAGTAATTAAAAGTTTAATTAATACCACCACAAAGTGATACTTAAGACATAAGGATGGCGGTCAATAAATCATGCCATAACATTGGCTTTAATGTCATATTTAAATATCATCACCAAAGCCATCGATAAAGGCTATCATGCCTCTCGATGAGCATCATTAAAATTGATATTATTTAGCATTCTTCATGCTTCCATGAGCATGTAATTGTTAAATATTAAATACATATAATATATATATATATATATATATATATATATAACTTCATTAAATATTTATATATATACACTCATCGTATGTATATGTATATATATTCATATATGGATACATACATATATGTATTCATTTAATAACATACATATATCTTTATATATTATATATGTCATATTTACTAATTATCACAATATATTTGCAATTGAATTAAAATGAAGAGAGTGAGATCATTTAATAATTGGGTTCCACTTACTCTTATGATGCAACTGATGACTCTAAACTCACATTGACTCAATGAGGTTTAAAATTTGACCTACGCGATTTAAGAAAACTCAGATACCAATACCAGTAAATCTGTAGACCATACCATTCTCATGGGTGATACTCTCCCTCTCCATGTAGTTAGCATAAAATTTATCCTACGTTTCACTTAAGGAAACATTCACGTAGTTAGCCATTTGTCCTTGGGTTATAGGGAAATCCTCCCTATCCCTTAAGAAATGGACGTCTAATCTGGACCTCTCTGACTCCATTTTTTAGAATGTTCCAATCTAGGCTAGAATTATAGGTCTTCCTTTGGAATACTAGAACGAGGATGTCTTCAATGGCATTGCTAACTCTTTTGGGGAGCTTTTATCAATAGATCCCATGACACTGGCTAGAAAAAGGCTTTTGTTTGCTAGAATCTATGTGGGAGTGTCCTAGAATGTTGACCTCCCTTCTTCTATTGATATCCAATTGAAGTTGGGGACTTGGACACAAGCTATAGAGTTTGAATTGATCCCTTTTGCTTGCTTTAATTGCAAAAAAATAGGGCATTGGGCTAAGAAATGCCCAGTCAATGCCAACAAGGAGAAAGAGAAACCTTTGCCTAATCTGAAGCCTATTTGGAGAAAGAAGCTTGAGGGGGAGGGTAAAGAGAGCAAAGAAAACTCTTGTATTGGCGAGTCAAGGTGTATGAAGCTTGAAGCTCGGGTGAATGCCCCTGAGTTCAATGAAGTGGTGGGTTTCAAGGAAGATTTGGGTTTTCAGGAGCCTTAATGAAATGAGTTAGAGAACTTATCTGGAACGAAGGAGGATGGAGAGTGTGAACTAGAAGGCATTGGAAATGGGCTGCTAAATTTGGATTCCTCTATCAACAACCTTGAAATGGAATCAGAAGGTAAGGAGGATGGGGGACCAGGTTTGGATGATATTCCTATTCAAGGATTGGCACTGGATATTGGCTTTCCTCTTCCTCCTTCTGCTTCTGGAGGAGGCCTCCCCTCTAGCATGGACTCTTCAAATTTTGGGAACTGCTATCTCTTTGGATTATGTCAAGGATACCTTTGAGAACATGAGTTTGACTCAAGAGTTCTCAAGTGAAAAATTGACCCAGTGTAATAATGGACCGATGGACACCCTTCCCTTGGATCAAAGGAGGATGTCTGATAAGAATTGGGAATCAAGGAGAGAGTTGGAAAGCCAAGAAGATACAGATAGAGATGACGCCAAATCTCTGTCCAAGAAAAAGAAGAAGAAAAACAAATAGCAGAATACCCTGAGTGGAGTCTCTACTAGAACTAAAGCTAAGGCAGATTATGGAGCTACTAAGAGCAACCAAGGAAGAAAATCTGTAAAGTGGTTGAGGGAGCATGGTAGTTTTTAGGATATTGTGGATGGTTTTCAAAAGACCATCTTAGAAATTCTCCAATCCCCTAGTTAGACATGAAGATCATGCCATGGAATATTAGGGTGTTGAATAGCCTCCATAAGCAGGATGTGCTGCACAATTGTGTTAGGGACCATAGACTTGATATATTACTTGTCCAAGAATCCAAAATGCCTAAGGAGAAGGTGGAAAAGATTAAGATGTTTCAATTTTGTGGTGTCCATGGAACAACTTAGAAGGTGCCTCAGGCAGAATTGTTACATTCTAGAACTAGATTCTCATTAAGGGGGAACCATTGCTAGAGATCACTAATCATGTGGCTACTAGATTTACCCATATAAGAGATATTTTTTGCTGGATTCAGTCTAACATTTATGCCCCTAATGGGAAAGGAGAAAAGAAATTCATTTTGGAAGGAGCTTACTACCTTTCGCATGATTTTTAATAATGATTCATGGGTCATTATGGGAGACTATAATACCCCTCTTCAAGATGATGAGAAGTTTGGAGGTTCCCAGGTTAATATGGAAAGCAGAATGGACCTTTTGGATTTCATGAATACCAGGTGCTAATTGATTTGGATTTGCAGGGAGCCACCTATACTTGGTCGAATTGAAGAAATGGTAAGGACTTGATCCAAGTAAGGTTAGATAGAACGTTAATTTCAAGTCAATGGTTTTTAAACTATTATTGTTCTTTAAAAGCTCTTTCTAGGGTGGGCTCTAACCACTTTCTTATAAGTTTTGTGGTGGATCCATTAAAGGGGAAGAGGAACTTCCCCTTTAGATTCGAAATAATGTGGCTTTCCCATCCTCAAATATTTGAGGAAATAAGGAAATGGTGGAATAGTGTTGTCCCTAGGACTGCCATGTTTAGGGTGGCTAAGAAATTAAGGGAAGTTAAATGTAAAATAAGAAGATGGAAAAAGAGACCTTTAGTAACATTTTTGGAATCAAATCCGAGCTTCAAATGGAGTTGGCAGAGATTCGGGATAAAATCCAGAGGGAAGGATATATAGATGATAATAGGGAAAAAGAAAACGAGTTGCTTGTGAAAATGCATGAAATTATAGCCAAAGAGGAGGAATTTTGGAGACAGAGATCTAGAGCTCTATGGATTTCTACTGGAGATAAAAACACCAAATATTTTTATTTTTCTAGGTCAAAACATAGGGCTTCCAACATAATCTCTCACATTGAAAGTAGTGGCAATCGGTTTGGGGAGGAGGATGACATTAGAAGACAAGCTATCCTTTTCTTTAATAATCTCCTCTCAGCAAGTAGATGAATCAACCATGAAGAGAAAAATTACCTTTTAGAGGCCATCCCTAATTTAGTTGAAGAGGAAGATAATACCAAGCTTGCTGCTATTCCTTCTAGGGAAGAAATTAAAAAAGTCGTATTTTCCTTTAAAGGGAACAAGGCCATTGGCCCCGATGGGTTTCCCATGTTCTTCTTTCAATGGTTCTAGGAGATTGTTGAAGAGGATGTTGTGAATGCAGTCAAAGAGTTCTTTAGATCAAGAAGTCTCCTAAAGGAACTAAATGCTACCTTTTTGGTCCTTATTCCCAAGAAATCTGGAGCAGCAGAGTTTGAAGCCTTCAGGCCTATAAGCCTTTGTAATTCTTTCTAAAAAATCATTTCAAAGGTTTTGACATCTAGGGTTCTCATCATTCTACCTTCATTGATCTCTCCCCAACAAAATGGCTTTGTTCCTGGAAGGTAGATCCTTGATTCTATTGTTACTGTCCATGAGAACATACATTCCCTTATGGAATCCAAAACTGAAGGCTTTCTCCTTAAGCTAGATATTTCAAAAGCCTATGACTGTGTGGACTGGAAATTCTTATTCAAAATCACGAGGGCGTTTGGATTCAGCAATAGAGTCCTTCAGATGGTGGATCAACTTGTTTCAACAGTTTCTATTTCTATTATGGTGAATGGATCCCCTTCGTGTTTTTTTCAGAATTTGAGAGGTTTAAAATAGGGAGATCCAATCTCCCCCATGATTATTTTCACTATTATGGCTGAATGTCTTGGGTGAAACTTGAAAAGACTAATTGATTAGGGGTCTTTGGTGGGACTAAGGCCCTCTTTTAGAAATATTATTTGCTCACATCAATAGTTTGTTGATGATACCATGATAATGGGGAGATCTACTGTGACTGAAGCTAAGAATCTGAAAAGAATTTAGGATAAGTATGAGAGGGCTTCTGGTCAGTTGGTCAACAGACAAAAAATTTCTCTTTTCTTTTTTAACACCCCTGATCAAAGACAGGTCAAGATAGCTAGAATCCTTGGATGTAGAGTGGATTCTTTACCTTCTATTTAGCTTGGCTTGCCCTTAGGCCTTAAACCTCCTTACTGCTTTTGGAGTTTGTTGGTTGATAGCTTCAACAAAAAACTTTCTGGATGGAAATAAGCTCTTCTTGGTCAAGTAGGAAAAATCCAGCTCCTCAAAGCTTCTCTTCAGAACCTTCCAATTTACTCCTTAAGCTTTTCAAAATCCCTGCTAAATTTATGGATGCTATTGAAAAAATTCAAAAAAGATTTCTTTGGTCAGGGGTTGAAGAAAGAAAGAGAATGCCTCTTATTGGATGGGATCTTGTCTGTAGGCCAAAAAAGATGGGAGGATTGGGTCTAAGAAATATCAAAATGATGAATAAGATGCTTCTTGCTAAGAAAATTTGGAGGTATTTTTCGTCTTATGGGGAATGGAAAGACATTTTAAAAAGTAAATATATGGCTAATTGTGGATCCCTTAAGGACCTGTTAGATTCTCCCTCTTTTCCCCATGGATCAACTTGCTGGAATGATATGATTATAGGGAGAAAGATTGTTGACTTAGGTGTTGGGTGGAATATAAGAAGTGGAAATCAAGTCAGGTTCTAGGAGGAAAGATGGTTACTAAAGGAGCCCCTGATTAACAATGAAAGGTTTAACATGTGGCTGACATTTGCAAAATGACTTTTGGTACTAAAGTTAAGGACTATTGGTGTGATGGGGGTTGGGTGGACTTGTGTCAGCTTAGCCCGAAGCTTGCCCTGATTCACTCATCACTGATGGCTATTAGCATGGATTCAAATCAACAGGATAACCTTTTAGTCCGAACAAATAACCCCTTAGGAAACTACTTTGTTTCTTCAATTATCTCTCTACCATCCCTCTCTCAAGCCCCCTCTCCTTTCTAGACTAGGGCATGGATAAAACATTTGACCCCTAAAGCCAATATTTTTTTCTAGATCCTTCTTCAAAATAAAGTTCTTATGGTTGACAATCTTTGCAAGTGTGGTTTTCAGATACCTAATAGATGCTATCTTTGCAAGAATGAGGTGGAGTCTACAAATCACTTGTTTCTCCACTATCCATTTGTTGTTGCTATATGGGATAAGTTTTTAGCTCTCTAGAATATTTCATGGGTGTTTCCTTATTCTATTGAAGATTTTTTCTCTCAATGGAAAGCTCCTTCTCTAAATCCTTTTATTTGAAGATTATGGGCTTTCACTTTCCTCTATATAGCCTGGGGTGTGTGGAAGGAAAAAAATAATAGACTCTTCAGGGACAAGCAAATTTTGGAGAATAATGTGTTTGAAAAAAAAATTAGGCTAATTGTGGAAAAATTTAAAATCATTCCTCAACAAGAGAATAAACTGGAGGCTGTGGTGTGCTCTCCATATGACTTAAAGATAGCTAAGGAGTGGAAGATTAAAAATGATGTGTCAAGGGCTTCTAAACCAGCTAAAAAAGACCAGGAAGAGGTGTGCTAGAGTTTTCCACCGAGTGGTTGGATTAAAGCCAACTTCAATGGCACGACTAAGGGAAACTCGAGGTTGGCTGGAAGTGGAGGTGTGATTAGGGACTCAAATGGTAATTTTTTAGTGGTGGTGGTAATCTCCCTCGAATCTCAAACTAACCACATGGCTAAAGCTATTGGATCCTTTCAAGTGATTAACTTAGCACTTAGTTTGAATTTTAAAAATTTATGGCTTGAAGGAGACTCAAAAAACATTATTGATTGCCTCCTAGGAAAGTCCCCTCCCTCATGGACTATCAAGAGCTGGATCGCTAAATCCCTTTTAGCAAAATTTGATAAAGTAAAAATATCTCATGCTTTTAGGGAAGCCAATAGTGTGGCCAATTTTTTTGCTAATGAGGGGGTTAAATAGAAGGGGTTGGTCACATGGCATAACCTCTGAGGTCTAGGTGTTGACGCAAGGGCCTTAATTGAATATGATATCACACATGGGAAAGCAAAAAAAAATTTTGATGAGGGAGAGTAGGGTCAAGTACATCAACATCATTAGATTTGATGGGTCACATTTATTATCTTAACTGGCAGTAAGAAGTGGCACATTTTGTGGCTCTTTGGTTTGGCTATAGCATTTTATTTTAGGAATCTTGCTCTGGTAGAGATTTCAAGGAGGCGCTTGTGACAATGGTAGGAGACAGGAAAAGGGTGGAGCCAAAGAGCTATGAAATGCATAAGAGGAACCTGAAGGTATGGAGACAAGTTGAATGTGGCGGGCTACTCCCTTTCATTGAAAAGCTTCATGGGCCTGATCTAAAGGCCACTAAGTACTTTGAGAAAAAACTTGAAAAATAGAGAAATAATTATTTTCAAGAGGAAGGTTAAGGTGGACAAGAACCTCATAGGGGAAGTCATTGGCATGTCAACAAAGGGAATGCAATTCTTTCATGATAGAAAGTTCTCTGACGAGGCAATTATTAGATTCCCTAGGAAATATAAGGAGAAGACTAAGCTGATAAAAGTCTCCAATAGCTACTTTGAAGCTGATTCGATCAAGTTGTTATGGAGAAAAGTGCTCAGAATCATCATGGAATACATTACCCTAGACGATAGATTCACCAAGGTCTACGACTACCACTTTGACCTTCTCAACCACTTCCATCACAAGGTAAGGGTTTCATTTCCTTACTATGTGTATTCTTCCATGAGTAATAGCCTGGAAGATCATAAGAAGAATCCTAAGAAGTACCCAATTTTGCATACTGGCCTTATTAGGCTTATTTATGAACATTTTCAAAATATGTCAGCCTTATCCAACCCTGTCTTGGCTTTGTCCTCTAAAGATGATTACATGGAAAATAGTGTGTCAGAGGATAAAAATAAGCCTAACATTGAGCGGATTGAAGAAGATCCTCCTTCCCCTAACAATTCTGGTAATAAATCCCTACAGTGTAAACCCCCACTTAGGGAAACAAGCACTATCAAAAACCCTAGTAGCTCTGTTCTAAAAGAGAAGTCCATTCAAAAGGGTTCCCCTGCTAATAAATTGGTCTCTTACTCTGAGGATACCCCGAAGGATAATTCTAAGGTCCCTATTGCTAGCAAGGATTCTTTCAAGTCCCACTACTGGATTTGACACCATTTTCCGACAGGCGTTCATCGATCGTTCAACAAATCTTTGTTGGAAGAGCGATGCAATGGCGAAAATCTTTCCGTCGCTATTTTTTCATTGCAAGGCTGACGACAAATTAAACGTCGAAATAACGGCGAAGAATCATTGGTCGATGACATCGTGAAATACCTCGAGATTTCGTCAGAATATCGACGAAAACTTTGTTTATCCATCGATGAATTACACCAGAAGTTCGTCGCCGGTTCGACAAAATGGGCAAGCAGTAGCATCGAAACAACAGAAGACGTTCATCAAAATTGTGACGAAATACTCAAGTAGTAGCATCAAAAGAACACCAAAAGTTCATCGAATGTTCAACGAAATAGGCAAGTAGTAGCGTCGAAACAACACCAAGAGTTCATCGACTTTGCGACGAAATTAGCAAGGAGTAGCGTCGAAAGAACACCAAAAGTTCATCGAAAGTGCGATGAAATGGGTAGGGAGTAGCGTGGTAGCAACGCTGAAATATCGTCGGAAGGGCGACAAAATGGGTAGGGAGTTACGATGAAATCGTCGTCGTAACTATAGCAACTTTTTCAAGCCTCTTTGTTGATTTGTCGGTGGTTGTCGTCGAAATTGCGACGAAGAAGCAAAATTAAAAAAAAAAATATATTCGTGGAAATGTACCATTGCGGAGACTGACGACTGATCATACATACAGACTGCATATTGTTTTGTTGCTTCAAACGATGCATTTCTTATATTTAAAAGTGCATTACCTTATTGAGCTTCTCTATGTTTTGAGTATAGTTTAATATTCTCTACTTAACAAGGCCAACCACGTGACGGTGGAAGCTCATTTGGCCCCTCCCCCCCTTCACATCACTCTTAATTCCCCATACCCAATCATATAACATTAATCATTCATTCATCCATTAATAACATATAACATTCATTCATTAACATATAATATTCATTAATTAACATATTCACATTGATTAATTAACATATAATTTCATTCTTCAGCTTTTACATATTATCAAAAATATGGT
>VDFB02191035.1:0-11828 GCA_007258455.2 Sequoia sempervirens | reverse complement strand
AATATGTGGACCTAATGAGGATGATGTAGCAACACTCAAACCATTGCCAACATCACCAAAATGTGGCTGAGCTACTATAGAAGCATGTGAAACCAAAAGGGCACTCAAAGAGTGAATAGCCTAGATAGTTTGTGTGGCCGCATCCTACATAATATATGGATGATATACTAGAGGTGCAGAGGAAGAGGAGGAGGGGAACAGATAAGCATGGGAATACTCTAACTACCCTCGGTTTATCCAGGGAATAGCTCCAACCAATGCCCTAGCAGGTTTTAATGTCAGCAATTGATATGATGCCCTAACACAAACTCAACATATAATTTTAATAAAGTAAAATGCTATAACACAATTGTTGTTTGCGGTTTATCAAAACCATACACCATGTTGGAGTTAAAATGACATGAGAGGGGGGTGAATCAGTGTCTTAACAGATTTGACCAATTTTCATTAATTCAAAAACATAGCTCAGATTTGATCTCAATATTACTCTGATTAAAGCATTCATGAGTTGAATGTATCATTCATAAACATAATTGAGAAAAGTAATAATCCCAATAGTGAATTGAAACAACAACAACACAGTAAAGAAGAGAGCACACAGAAGAACAAAGAGACACCATATTTTTCCAAGTGGAAAACCCTCCTGGGGTATAAAAACCACTCCCGAAATGCCTTGCAAGCTTAATCTTTTTAATTAGTTGTTCACAATGCCTTATAGGCTGATTTTTGAGCACCAACTCAAGGAGCACCAACCCCTCATTTTGAGACACCCATCTCAAGGACTACCAACCCCTCAAATTATGTTTTGAACAATAATAATGACTCAGAGGATTTCTCTGTTTTCAGTTAAGCACATATCTCTTTGTTTTCTCGTCTACAGAATACCCTAAGGATTCGATAATTGAATCCTTAAAATACTATATAGAGAAGAAATTTTCATATCAGAGTTTATTCATACATTTCCATATAGACAAGGAAAGATATTCTTAGAATTACAACAAAGTCCTACACTGTTTTCAACACTGGTTTCTATATACATTTCAAGTATGTTTGTTATGAAGAAATCTTCAAAAATCATTTTTCACAAGATTCTAAAACTCTCTTGCTAATTTTAGAATATGAAACTGAATAATGATGATTTGTAGATGATGGTAAAAATTAGAGTAATGCTTATCTAGAGAGCTGCAAATCATCCATTATTTCAAAAATGCAACTGCTCAAAAAGGAAACTCAATGAATATTCTGCCATGTAACAGTTTCTGAGATTCGATGCCAATCAATGATGTTGGCCTACAACTATTTTGAAATTTCCATGATGGCCATAGAGTTTGAGACTTCATTAACCATTCGCTTAGACATAAGCAAGTCTCTCATCGAGAATCCCTTTAGTTTCATTCACTATCGCTATAGCTTTTTGACATCGGAGAGACATCTTGTAGACAAGTCTTTGTTTGCCAATTTGGCCAAAAATTGTAAACCACTATTGTGGGATCACCCTTCTCCATTCCTTTGATCAATTCTTCAGGAACAATTTAGCCTCTTAAGTGATAAGCACATTTGAGAAAACCCCGTGCAGAATTCTTAACATCTCTAGGTCTCTTCTTTGGTGTCACAGGTATTTCTGGTATATCCTATTCACCTTGGGGAGAATTTTCCTGAGATTCAGGAGGGTTGAGCCTCTTTGAAGTGTGGACTAAGCTGATGTTCATACTCACCTTTACCATTTCCTTACTTAGTTACTTACCAAGTTCTCGTAGAGTAAAGATATCACCCTACTTAGAAATAATAAACTCACAATCATGCCTACTTCCAAACTCCTAATTCTCACAATTAGATGGTGAAAATAATCAAGCAATTGATCTTCATTAAATAGAGCAATTGGTGTGTGTCTACATTAATTCTCTAGGAAAGCTTGCGCAAAAGGCACTAGCAATCAATTAACCTAATTTTGAATCTCAATAGTCGATCATACTTTGAGGAAAATCAATGGTTAGATAATCTAGATTATTAATGATGGAATAATTAAACATATGCATTTGATACTTGTCCCTAATCAAGAAACTCCAATGAGATAAGCATTCACTTAACTTGCATATTAACCATACGCTTAATTTCTTAACCAAACCTGTTGTGTCACATTTACCCACTTACCCATAGGAATCAATTCACTTGTGATTCATCATAGCAAGACAACGATGAATGATCATGATTTATCTTTAGAATATCATCCTGTATCTTGCCTTACTTTAATTTCACCTTCCCACATATACTAGCTTCTTATAGATTTGATGGCCATAAATTTTCTTACCAATTTCACATGTGTGCTCAAGAATCAGTTCAAACTTAGTTTCATTTTTATCTTGGAATGGTCTTAGCCAATAGCTCTAGCTATATCCCCCTTTTATCAAAAACTTTCTAAGTTCTTAGAAGTAGTCCTCATGGCACTTGCCCATGTGCCCATTGGAAAATATGGCATATAAAAGGAACACTAATGGGATGGAAGGGAATCATCAAAACTTTCCCACGTCACTTGCCATTGACCATCAATTTTATTTCTTACAAAGAAAATCATCCTCCTTTAGATTTGTTGGGTCCCACAAAATAATAGGCATCACTCTGCCTACTAGCCCGTGTGGCTATCTTTCCTTACTGCTGCAGATGGACGGGCACATGGGGAATGGTTCTAGTGAGAACATGTGTTATGACATCCACCATTGATCTTCTTTCTAACCATGTCCACTGGCCCTGTGGAGGTACTCATCCCACCATTCATCAGTATTATGTGGCCATCGCCCACTAGCCCATTTCTTTAAAATAACATGAAATAAATCAAGATGGGTGCATGGGGAATGGTAGAGACATGGCCACATCTTCATTCCTACAATCATTGATCTTCTTTGGATGACACCATGTATTTTTACCAAAGAGACTGGCCCCACCTACATATAAGACACGTAGTCGAAGCCTGCCAACCCATGTGAATAAAATATGAAGAAATAATCTAGCATGGGCATACAAGGAAGAGTTGGGATTAATTCCCTATAAACAGATAACCAACACGAAGTTCTAACTCTGCACATGCTTCCAAATATAGTCATAAAAGGGGGCCATCACTAGGAAAATGTGAACCTGACCCATAGAGGATGAGAGCTAAGGATTTAAGTCATTAAAATCAAGCCTTCAATCATATAAAATTAATACTGAGAAGGACTAAGGTGACTGACATACCTAAAAATAAGGGGCCGGTGAATACATGACTCAAATGGCATAAGTGACAAATTAAGTGACTGGATACTAGGAGAATAGGTTAGTCAACAATAGAATCAAGGGGGTTTTAGAGATTTGTAGGCCAATTTCAAAGGGTTTTTATTTCTTAAGACCCTAAAAAAATTATATGGAACACATCCCTAAACTAGACACAAGGATTCAAGCCAAATTTTGCACAATCATATAATGGAACCAATAATTTTTTGAGGGGTTCCATTAGTGCCTCCTATTGAGGACACATCCCTCTCATAGACATGGTGAGATCCTAGGATCATGGGTGAAGCAGACCAGATGCCTTATTCATTTGGAAACAAATTCCCCTTTGAATTTTCAAACCATAGTTGATGGCCTCAGGCCACCAAAAGAAAACCCTATGTTTACCTCTGTCAAACACAAACTGGTTAAAAGAAATTATTTCCATCCAACCACACTTGTCTCTATAATACCACAATAGCTTGAGTGACTGGATTCTTAAAAACATGAGTGGAAAGTTGTCTTTGAGTTTAACTTTTTTGTTAGGTGGTAACCAAATGACATAGTCTGCATCATTGCCACTCATCTCATTTTTATTTAGACTAGGGCACTCACAAAGAACATTTAGCTCCAATGCATAAATATTGTTTTCCACCTCAAGTTCACACACAATGTTAGATTCATTCTTTATGTCACTATGAAATCCCATATGAAATGTTTCAAATAAAAATTAAAATAGTTCAAAATTTATCCCTAAGCCAAAAATTTCACACTGATTTTTCACAACACATTTAATATTACTCTCCACTATGTCAATGTAAATATCTAAGTCATTTTGAATTCCATTGCTTTCAAGATTGATAGGATGAGTAAAAACATTTTCATGTTCACTAGTAACTTCATGTACACTATCAATTGATGGAAAACTTGGTCTGTGTGCCAAAGATTCATTTGAAATTTGAAATTTGTTCATTGGAATTTGGACAAGCATCTTTGTTTTCCATTACATAAATGATTTCCTCATTTGATGAAAACATATCCATAATCATGTTGTGAAGATAAGGAACATCATCAAAGAACTCAATTTCACATTTACTAACATGAGATCCACCATTATTTGAGTCATCTAACTATTCTACACATTGACCAAAATGTGTTGCAACACATTTTGAATTTTTATTGTTAGATAAATCAGCAAGCTTTTCAATATTATCAATTGGTAATAATGTTGATTCAAGATCCATGTGTTTTTCATATTGCATAACCTGATCATTCAACAATGAACCTTTTCTCTCATCAATGTTTACATCATCATCATCATAATTAGCATTATCAAGATCTTCCTCATTTCTAACATTGTTCTTAGGATTTCTAACATTGTTCTTAGGATCAAGATATTGAACACACAATTTTTTATCTTCTAATTGATCATCATTCATTGAGTTAGTATGCTCTAGTGATAGAAAACTTGAGCTATATTCTAATTATTCATCATGTAAAACTTGTTCATGTACTTGTGAACAAGTAACTTCAGCATTATTGACATTGTTGCATCCTTCATGTGAAAAAAACACCTCTAGCTAATCCTCACAGGAGCATTCATAACCTTCAGAAGAATAATTAGGTTCACTTTCATCATGATTTTCATCACAAGAAGACTCATCACCACATAAACTATGCTGAGAAAATTCTTTAGAGTGAATATTTAAACTCTTATCCTCAATATCTTGATCACTGATATGTGATGAGAGATCAAAAACACTTATTAGTGTATCTTTATCTTCATTACTGGTATATAGATCTTTTGCATGGTCACATTTGGCCCTTTCTACACTTTTTATCAAATCAAGTACCTTATCAAAACTGTGAGGTTTCAATTCTTTTGACAAGGTACTCAACCCTAGCTCAAATATTTCACAAAATAAATCAATACATGTACAATCCTCAAGTCTAAAATTTTTGGGGACTTCCAACAAGGCATCCAAAAATCTTGAGAACAAATCAAAGGGTGATTCTCCCTTGTTCCTCTTCATTTTAAACAATTCTTGAACAATAGATATCTAATCAACTTTACTCAAATTTTGTTGATGTTCAACTTAGAGCTCACTATGATTTGTGTATTGTAGTGATGGACAAATTGGAATAGAAAAAATATTTTCCCATTGAAAACCATTTATATTATCTAATTGATGAATTCCATTTGCATGAGGTGTCCTAGGACAACCAAAACTTGCAGTCATGTATCCTTTCATCATTGAATATTTTCTATTGTTCTCAATATCCATGGAAATTTGATATCCTGATGTAATGTTGAGGCTCTTTATCTCTTAGAAGATGACTCATTTATTCATACAATGCATCAAAGTATACAATCAAACATACTGCATCATTTGGTCTCATGTTTTTAGAAATGTCACCTAGAGTTTTTGAAAATCTGAGATTGAAAGCTAGGACTAACTCATCTTCTTCCCTTTGGATGTTATTATTTTTTTGTCTTACTAACTATGGATTAACTCTCTCTCCAAACTATTCCATGAATACTACCTTAATTTCATTCCATGAAGAGATAGAACACATTGGAAAATATGAAAACCAACAACTAGTATCTTTCTTTAGAGTTTGAACAAAAAACTTCATAACATCTTCTTGGCTTATCTCATAATCTCCCATCAAATTAGAAAATTATTGGAGATGTTGAGATCTTGATTTTAATTTTCCCCCTTTGAACTTTGAAAAACGTTCCCTAACTTCATTAGGAATAGGGTTTTGGAAACCTTGTGTACCATTAAAATTCAATGGTCCATATCTTTCCACAGAGAAACCCTTTTGATGACATGACAAGGGCTGCAGAATCTTCATGTTTATATTATGTACCCCACAAGGATGTATAAATGAATGATACCTCTCTTTACACCCTTTACTAACTTCAAACATCAACTCTATAGTTGATCACTGCTCTATTTCATGCTTTTATTATGACATTAAAATATTTCAATGCATAACTCAAATACAATTACATCTCTAATGGGAATATTTTAAGAACAAGCATACTTCTTCCATCCTATTTATATATTACAACTTTCAATTTAGCAGTATGTAGAACAATCTCGTCTATGCCCTTTTCTTAGTGCTTCAACTCACTTAATTGGGAGCATAGCATTTCTTTTATATCGCTTAAAAATGACATCCCTACAAATCTATTTATTTTTGTAAATCAAAACAAGGTAAAATACCTAGATATATTAGCAAGTATCACACTTTATCAGGTTCTTTACATAGAGTCACCACCTCCTTTGTAGAGGACCAAACTTCAATAGTATAAAGTATCTTTCACTGGTTGATTTCCAATTTAAGTTTCATTTTCAACACTTTCTACTGATACAAAGCTCTTCGGATTCCCCACTCACTCTTAGTGAGAATTTTTATTTCAGAACCTCCCAGACTCTATCAAGGCAAGATGATCTACTGTAGATACTTTTTCAAATAAGTCCCTAGTGGAGTTGTCATTTCTATTAGTTTTTTTTTTATAACCAAACTTATTCTTACAACAAACCTATGAACTTTCCAAGAACAATTACCATTAAGTGAAAGGATTGGACAACACATAAGTAAAGGCTTATAGGTCTTCACTTCTTCACTTTAGGCTCTATGAAATCTAGGAGGGTAATCCTAAACAATGTGTTTATAGATACTGGTGAGTATTTAGTATCAAACACAAAATAAACATATGATTCTCCTTAAATGTTTTAGAGGTACTATACCCTGAGGATTTGGGTAATCTTTAGAGTATTGACCAACTTAAACAAGAGAAGATATCATTCATTTAACATTCCCACACCCCCTGATAGAATTTCATAAGTTATTTTAATTATATTTTGTGATTAGTAGTCGAGTTGGTCACCACAATTGGAGCATGAATACTTTTCTAGACCAATGCTATATTATGGGAAACTAAGTCCAACCATAAACCTATATGACTAGATAACAATCATGTATTAAACAAAATACCCAAAACCTTAGAATATTGCATTACAATAGCCCCACCTATCATTTCTATATTTAACTTCTTACTAGCATCCTTACACAAGATTTATGTCAAAC
Organism: Sequoia sempervirens; assembly: GCA_007258455.2. Classification (NCBI taxonomy): domain Eukaryota; kingdom Viridiplantae; phylum Streptophyta; class Pinopsida; order Cupressales; family Cupressaceae; genus Sequoia; species Sequoia sempervirens. Next base: position 4,487 of record VDFB02191035.1, on the reverse strand, counting down.
CTAGTGTTACGTTCAAGCATTTACATACATTCATTGAATGGATAAGCAAGAATTAAACAACACATCTATTGGGATCCAACAGAGATAAATAAGATAACCATTGATTATATTATTCATAGTTTATATAACTTGTACATAGGAGAGAAATGTACAAAAATTTAATACCATTTTTGCTATTTGTATTACTATCCAAAACCACACACATATACTGGTTGACCTTTTCCTAGAGCATATTACTAGAAAAAACTTAGTATCAATTTTCCTTTTTTGTATATCCATTTTCAAAATGAACTACCTCATGACCTCTTGTGTAACCAGCCTTGAAATCCATTTTATAACATGAGGGAGCAACAAGCACCTAGCTGAATTGCCCTTACATTTCACATTTCACTTTCATTCCAAAATTAGTTGCAAAACAATCATTTGTAAGTTAAGGGGGAACAAAAGGAGAACTCAAAAAACCATTAAACAGAGCAACCCCACCATTCCTCAAAAAGTGTCATTGTCACAACACCAAAAAAATGTAAATCCCAACCTAAGAAACGTCACCATCAGAACCAAAGGCATAAATAAACGAAAACCAATATCATAGCACACCAACCAAAGAAAGAAAATTATCACAAAGGACCCATAAACTTGGGCATCAACTAGGAAAAGAAATAGAATGCTACTTTTCCTTTCCACCAGCAAAGTAGGTATGCCCACTCAGTGTCCTTATTGTTAAAGGAGTAGCCATCACTACCTCATCCTCACAATCAACCCAATCCTTCATAGCTATGAGATATTGATGGTAACTAGAGTATCTCCACTATCAAAGGAATCATTCAAGATTTCAATGGGAGAATGATGAAGTCTCATGTAAGCTTAGTGATACCTATTCCTTTTTGTAGCTTCCCTTCTTGGCCTCTCAATCTTCTTCTCCTTTCCTTTGATCAATTCTTCATAGACAATTCAGCCTCTCAAGTGATAAGCACATTTGAGAAAACCTTGTGTAGAATTATTAACAAATCTAGCTTTCTTCCTTGGTGTCACAGGTATTTTTGTTATATCTTGTTCACCTTGGGCAAAATTTTCCTAAGATTCGAGAGGGTTGAGCCTCTTTGACCTACGGACTGGGATGATGTTCACACTCACCTTTCTCATTTCCTTATTTAGTTACTTACCAAGTTCTCTTAGATAAAAGATACCACACTACTTAGAAATAATAAACTCACAATCATGCCTATTTCTAGACTCGTAATTCTCACAATTAGATGGTGAAAATAATCAAGCAAGTGATCCTCATTAAATAGAGCAACTAGTGTTTGTGTGTATTAATTCTCTAGGAAAGCTTGTGTGAAAGGCATTGGCAATCAATTAACCTAATTTGAATCTCAATTGTCAATCATACTTTGAGCCAAATCAACAATTAGATAATCCATATTATTAATGATGAAAAAATTAAACATGTATGCATTTGATACTTTTCCGTAATCAAGAAACTCGAGTGAGATAATCATTCACTTAACTTACATATTAACCATACGCTTAATTTCTTAACCAAACCTATCATGTCACATTTACGTACTTCTCCATAGGAATTAATTCAATTGTGATTCATCATAGCAAGATAGTGGGGAACGACCATGATTTATCTTTAGAATATCAACCCATACCCTACCTTACTTCAATTTCACCTTCCCACATGTACTAGTTTTTGATGGATTTGACGGCCATAAAAATGTTTACCAATTTCACATGTGTGCTCAAGAATCAATACTGATTTAGCATCATTTTTATCTTGAAATTGTCTTGGCCAATATCTCTAGCTATATCTCCCTTTAGATCCAAAACTTTCTATGTTCTTAGAAGCAGTCCTCATTGCACTTGCCTGTGTGCCTATTGGAAAATATGGCATATAGGACGAACACTCATGGGATGGTAGGAAGTGTTGAAGACTTTTCCATGTCACTTGCCATCAAATTTTGGTTATATTTCTTACAAAGAAAATCATCCTCCTTTAGATCTGGTAGGTCCCACAAAACTAATAGATGTCATCCCACCCGCTAGCCTGTGTGAGTGTCTTTCCTTACTATTGCAGACAGATGGGCACATGGGGAATAGTTCTAATGAGAACATGTGTCATGACATCCACTGCTGATCTACTTTCAAATCAGGTATGTCTAAGATCATCATGGAAAAAATAGGCCCTTAAGTGGTGAAAAATTCAAAAACATTAGAGTTAGGCAACTTGACATAGAAATTTGAATAATTTATCTATATTATTTTAAAAATATGTCAGAATAGAATCTTATAGAAAATTGAATTTACTTTCTAAACTACCAGGGTTACTATTTTTTAAAACCTATTTGGTGAAAAAATTTCAAATTTCAATGCAAAGAGTAATTTTAAATCTTAGGGAAAAGATAAGAAGTAGGTGTCTGTCTGACCACCCTAACCACAATAAAATGATAATATTTTTTTATAAGATTTTAGATATCAGTAGAGGACTCATGTCCCGATGTGATGCATATTTTTGTAATTTTTTTCCAAGTAAATAATTAATTATGATTTTTTTATTACAACTTTTAAAAAATATAAAAACTTGTATGTCTAGCCACCTTAACTTGGTCAAAACTTCATGAAATTCATTTTTTTAATCCTATGGTATGTGAAGCATAGAATGTGACACATGTTTCAGATTCAAAAAATGTGATATCGCTTTGAAAGCTATAGATATTTTTCAATCAACATATCAATCAAGACTTTAGTCGTAATTCAAATAGAAAATGAATAATAATTATTTATTACATTCAAAGTAAAGCATAATTTATATTGGTGGAAAGTTGAGAATCTCCTTTAAAAACCCTTTCCATTTTGAATCAAATTTGTGTTAAAAAAAAGTCGTCAGCCACATACCCTACACATACCCATCATATCTCCACTTTTTGGCCCATCATGATCATGCACATACCCAACCACATCCACTGGCCCTTTGGAGGTACTAGTCCCACCATTTGTCAATACTACATGGCCATCACCCACTAGCCCGTGTCTTTAAAATAACATGAAATAAATCAAGATGGGGGTGCAAGGAATGGTATAGATGTGGCCACATCTTCATTCATACAGTCATTGATCTTATTTGGATGGAACCATGTATTTTTACCAAGGATATTTGGCCCACCCACATACAAGACATGTGGTTGAAGCCCGCCAACCCATGTGAATAAAATAAGAAGAAACAATCCAACACAGACATACAAGGAATGGTTGGGATTAATTCCCCACGATCAGATGGCCAACATGAAGTCCTATCTCTAGAAATGCTGCTAAAGTTAGTCATAAAAGGGGGCTATCACTAGGAAAATGTGAGCCTAACCCATGAAGGAAAAAAGCTAAGGATTTAAGTTATTAAAATCAAGCCTTCGATCATGCAAAATTAATACCGAGAAGGACTAAGGTGATCGACAAACCTAGAAACAAGGGGTCGATGAATACACAACTCAAATGGGATAAGTGACAACTTAAGTGACCAAATACTAGGAGAATAGGTTAGTGCAACAATAGAATGACCAAGGATTTTTTAGAGCTTTATAGGCCAACTCTGAAGGGCTTTTAATTCTTAAGACCCTAAAACATTTATATGGAACACACCCCTAAACTAGACACAAGGATTCAAACCAAATTTTGCACAATTATAAAATGGAATGAAGCATTTTTTAAAGGGTTCCATGACACACATTGAGGGTGGATCTATTGTCAACAAGGGTCCTTTTGATGCCTATTCTATTGAATTGGGCTATTATCATAAAGGCTTCATTTTGCTTTCTTAATTCTAATGCAGGGAGCTCATGTTGATGGAAGGTAATGTCTACATTAAGTGTATTCATTCCTTGTATTAGAGCTGCCACATCATTTGCATTCGTACCAGGAGGAGCCACTATTTGTTGCATAGTGTGATGGTTTGGTGAATTCTAAATTAGGTCCCAAATGGATATCTTTGCAGGAGTATTCTTAAGTTTATCAACAATATCATACTCCTTAATGTGTGAATTTAATCTAGGAGTACTAGGTAATATGGGATTGGGAAGAGGTAAGGGTGTTGGGGGTGGGTTGTTGTGGTTGCAGATTATTTCTAGTGTTGTATATATGAGCAACAACATCATGCTTAGGTGGGTAAAGGGTAAAGTCAGGTTTAGGTGGATGTTGAGACTTATGTGAAGGTGGGTAAAGGATAAGTTGAGGTTGAATTACATTGACATGTTGTTTTTTAGGTTTCTCACAAAAAACCTTAGTGGATGGCTTTTGTGAGATTAAGTTCTAAAGGGCTTCATCTAGCATGCCAATGTCATCATGTGACTAAAAGGTTTGAGAGGTAAGTTATCTTCAATTGGCTTGGGTTTTTCATGACAAACCTTAACTGTGGATGATCTTAGTGAGAGGAAGCCCTGAAGGGCTTCATATAATGTATCCAATTCATCACTACTAAAAGGCTTCTAGATGAT